>CAOLHI010003369.1:0-183173 GCA_948474755.1 Ctenosaura bakeri | reverse complement strand
GGTGACATGACAGCAGTAATGTAGACTGCAGTCAATTGACTCAGGCCTTTTCCACATGGGGTTTTTGAAACGGTGCAGTCCATCCACCAAGTAGAATGTCTGCAACTCAGACTGGACTGGGTTGGACCTATTTAAGGTAGATCTGTACCTCAGTCTGGTCCAGAACGACTTCAAGTGGTCCTCCAGCATACTTTTGAAAGACCTGTTTCTTTCAGTCTTTCAAAAGCATGCAGCATGCCACTGAGAGCCTGCCCCCTTATGCAGATTCACAGGCTCGCACCAGTGTGAGCCTGTGACCTGCCTGGGGGCAGGCTTTAGGCTGGCGAGCTTCAGCGGTTGGTCGAGACCCTCAACCAACCAGAAGCCACCATTTGGGAAGCCGGAGCAGTGCGTATTGATGAGCACGCACTGCTCCGGAGCACCGTGGACCGAACTGGGGAGCCGAAAGGTCCAGTGAGTAGCGGCGTGGGGCGATTCCTTCGCCCAGTGCGGAAAAGGCCTCAGACTCAAGTTGGACTTGAGTCTCTCCAGTGACTCAACTCAGACTCGACTCGGCAATAATTGATGTACTGACTCAGCTCAACGTGAAACTTGTATATTTTTAGTTACTAACTTGCTGCCTTTGGTTCAGTAACATAACACATTCATCCAGAAACCTTACAACTTTGAACAACACTTCCATCTCTTCTTGCCTACTGGTCATGCGATGATCTGTCTCAAGCTCAAAGTGTGGGCGCATTTCTCAGAGGGGAACAGCAAATGGGTTAGACAATGGGCTTGAGGATAAACAATCTTTCCTTCTAAAGCTTTTGAAGCTTCAGTAATGGGAAGTAAGAAGGCTCCTATTCCCCTCTTCTGAAAAATCCTCCAGCTTCCAAAATGGGAAGTAAGAAGGATCCTATTCCTCATATCCAAAGCTGCAGATGGCAAAATCACATAATGTTGGTTCCCAGGCATGAGACTTGATTTGAAGGGTATGTTCAAGGACTTGAGACTTGACTTGAGACTTGAGACTTGAAATTTGAGATCTGACTTGAGAGTTGGAGTAAAAGATTTGAATATATCCCTGCATGATAGCTATCTTTAAATATATGACGAGATGATATATAGAGGATGGAGCAAGCTTGTCTTCTGCTGCTCCAAAGACTAGAAGATGAACCTCTATATTTAAATGACAAGAAAAGAGATTCCACCCAAATGTTAGAAGGGACTTTTTTACTGTAAGCTCTGTTCAGCAACGGAATAGGTTACCTCGGAAGCCAATGGACTCTCTTTCTTTAACAGTTTTTAAACACAGTTGGGTGAGCATCTTTCAGGAGTGCTTTAGCTCTGATTGTCAGGAGGTAAGATTAGATGGCCCTTGGAATTCCTTCCAAGTCTATGATTCTACAGAAGTATATGTGAGTATACACACACCAGTGTGGTTAGACATTGTCTAGAATCCTCTTTGTGACACACACACACATGTGTAAGCACAGTATACGCTAACATGCTACTTTTGTGATGCTGCAGAAGGAGGTGCTCAGGGCCTCCCTGCTACAGCTTCTCAGCATCAGCACCCCCTGCCTGGCTGTGTAAGAGCAGAGGGACTGTGGGCAGAATCTGTTACCCTGTATGTTGGGGGTCCCGGGAGGGGCGCCCAAATTACCAAATAAAAACACAAGTTGGGGGAATTTAAGCTCGAGCACTCTCTTAAGCTAACGAGAGGCAGGGTAACTTCAGCTGGGATCTTTTGACCCTATGTATACAGCATCAGGTCAGAGAGCAGTTAGACAAGCATTTAAAATAACAATAATGATTTTTATTAGGAACAAGCAACACGAAAGACACAACAAATACTAGCTAATTTAGAAATAGAAATGGAGAGTTTCAAGGGAGTGGGTAATATGACACCAGGTCTCGTAGTCCTGGAGAGAAAGACGGGGTTCCGGGAGAGAAAGCTCAGCGTGGTTTGCTGAGGGGAGCTTCCTTAGACAAACCAGCAGCAAGGCGGGATGGAAGTCCAAAGTAGTCCAAGGTAGTCCCAAAAATGGGGACTTTTTATAGGGTGGATTGTGCCTACAGGCTATGCCATGCTCAGTGAGAACAAAGGGATTTTAGAGCGGGTCAAAAGGAGTTGGAAAAGGTCAAGTTTGCATGATGAGCTTAACGCTTGATGACAATAGTATGGCCAGTATGTAAATGGCTCATTAGAAAGGAGTTGCTCGGCTATGAGCCATGCGTCTTTTGTGTAAGAGTCGCACTGAGCAATGCCTACTTGCAATGAGGTGTTCCCTGAGGCAATGAAGACGCTTGAGTTGCCTGCCTCAGTGGGGTCTGGAATGTAAAACCATTAACGGCCGCGCCTAGTACGTGCTCGTCCGGAGGACCCTCGCAAACACATGGAGTAGGGTGGCAGTGAAAGGTCAAGTAAAGTCTGAATTATGTGATATCAAAACGATATCTAGTGCTCTCACCAGACATAACATAACTGGAGTAACAATTCCCGCTGCAGCCCTGCAGCTACGAGAAAGCAGTAGCGGAGCAGACATCAGCCATCTAAATCTCCTAGCACTGAGAAGTAGCTTTGCAAGGGGGTATAGAAGTACACTCAGAGAGCATTACACAACGCAAGCACTCTGTGGAATATTGGACTGGTAGGGGAACCTCAGTAGGATACTGGCTGTGGGTAGAGTGTTTTACCATATCTAAAGACAGCTTATTAGTTTAAGACAGTGGTTCGCTGCAGAGGTACAAATGAGGAGGTATTTGAAAAAAATTGAATAATGGCAGAAAATTTGATTGCCCATGGTGCTGGCATTCCTGTCACCAAAACTTAAGAGATGGGAGCAGGAAAATCATAGAGATAAAGAAGGGACACACAAGCCAAACACCCTGCTGCCACTGGATCACAAATTTTAAAAAGTTTTTAAAAAGATTCTTTCTCACACACCTATGCACACACAGCCTTCTATTCAAGTTGACCCCACCCACACTAGGTGGCTTCTCAAGCCTTGCATGCACGTGTTCTCCTCTCCCTCTTCCTTGTGTTTTTCTCCATGAGGAGAGAGTGCACCTGGAGGAAACATCCAAATTCATCTGAGGAAGTGATGCACAGCACCAGTTGCCCCTCTCCATGTCTTCAGCCAAGAGTAAACCACATCCTGTGACCGCAGAGAGTATCAGGGAGGGTAATGGCGCACAATGGGATGGAGAAGCCTGGGCAGAGAGGCTGGTTTGTCATGCTGCCTTTCTTTCCATGAGTATGGGGACATTCTCCTCAGAGCTCACAGAGGTTTTCTGATGGGGCCTTTCCCCCCCTCAAAGAATCTGGTGGGAGTGAGAACAATTTGTGGAAATGGGCTGCCAAGGGTCACGCAAGTGAAAAAAGATTGGGAAGCACTGCAATGCAGGGCAGCATATGTAGCACACATACACATGTCTTTTCAGAGAGAGGAATGACCAGGAGTCTCAACAGGAGTGGCTGGAGTTGGGTTGTCATTATTACCTCCCAACACCTAATACTTTAGGTGGGGTTCTCCAACTTGCTTTATAGTAGGGCTGCCTTTGAAACAATATGCATGTAAAAGTTCTGCTGCTAGGTCTTGTTTCCTGCAGAATTTCAACTCATACAATTAAATAGCTAATGTGGTCATCCCGGTGTATCTGTTCAAGTTTTTGTCCAGTATATGGGGGAAAGAAATAGAGAGAGTCAAAGTAGCAGTGGCTTATACAAGCCAGTTTATGCATATTTACCTGACTTATGGTGTAGTGGTGAAGTTCAGGTGTCCATCATGACAGTCCCCATTAATTCATTAATATCCCACCTTTCTTTCAGTATGGGACCTCAGAGGGACCTAACAGCCCTGCCCCCAGACAGTCCCCACAAATGTAAATTGTACAAGAAGGTGGAAAGAAGTGACTAGTGGGATGTCAGAGGGTTCTGTCTTGGATCCGGTGCTGTTCAATTTCTTTATCAGTGACTTGGATGATGGAGTAGATGGCGTGTTCATCAAATTTACAGATGGCACCAAATTAGGAAAGATAACTAATACCCCAGAGAACAGGATCAGTACTCAAAATGACCTTGACAGATTAGAGAGCTGGGCCAAAACTAACAAAATGAATTTTAACTGGTAGAAATGTAGGGTACTACAGTTAGGAAGAAACGATTAAATACACAGATATAGGAAAGGTGACACCTGGCTTGAAAACAGTACGTGTGAAAAGGATTTAGGAATCTTAGTGGACCACAAGCTGAACAGATGTCAACAGTGTGATGCAGCAACTAAAAAAGCCAATGCGATTCTAGGCTGCATCAATAGCAGTATAGTGTTGAGATCAAGGGAAGTAATAATACCACTCTATGCTGCTTTGGTTAGACCTCACCTGGAATACTAGGTCCAGTTCTGGGCATGACAATTCAAGAAAGATATTGACAAGCTGGAACGTGACCAGAGAAGGATGATCAAAATGGCAAAGAGTCTGGGTACTGTGCCCTATGAGAAGCAGCTTAGGAGCTAGTATGTTTAGCCTGACGAAAAGAAGGTTAAGAAGGGACATAAAAGCTATGTTTAAACATTTGAAGGGATGTCATATTGAAGATGGAGCAAGCTTGTTTTCTGCTGCTCCAGAGACTAAGACACAGAGCAATGAATTCAAACTACAGGAAAAGAGATTTCACCTGAACATCAGGAAGAACTTCCTAACAGTCAGAACTGTTCGACAGTGGAATATGCTGCCTTGGAGTGTGGTAGAGTCACCTTCTTTGGAGGTGTTTAATCAGAGGCAGGATGGCCATTTTCTGGGGGTGCTTTGAGTGTGTGTTCCTGCATGGCTATTGCAGTCTCTTCCAAATCTATGATTCAATGAAGCTGGCCCACATCAATTCTAGCAATTCATCTTCATTATGCTAGGTTTTTTGTAAACATGATGAAACAAATTAAAAACTTAATTTATTAATTGTCCATTGTCCATTCCAAATCAGAACAGAAACAAGAAACATGTGTCACAATGCTCAAAAGATGGTCTGTTAATTAGTTGACAAGCTCATTGTTACCCTGATTTCTGGGGTCCTGGGAGGGACACCTCAATGTGCTCCCAATAATGGAGAATGGGAATTAGCAAGAACACAAGCTATAGCAATCCAAGAGGCAGGGCAACCTAGTGAAATCTTGGACCCAATGTTTACATGGTCAGGCTGAGTCAGTAATCAAGCAGAAGTAAATAATAATTGTTTTTCTTTATTTTGAAATACAGTCAATACGTATGTATGCAATCACTCACACAGACCTAAGAAGAGAAAGGTAAGAGATTTGTTAGAGGATTTTAAGAGGAATTTTTCAGGGGAACTACTACACCTGATCCTGTAGCCCGGGTAGTCAGAAGAAAAGTAAGTTGGAGCGGAGATTCTCAGCACATGGATGCTGAGGGGAAGGCTCGGCGAACGGAGCAGCAGCAAGGCGGGATGGAAGCCAGGAGCAATTTGAAGAAGTGCTCAAAATCAGGGGGTCTTATAGGGGAAAATGTGCCTGTAGGCTAATCCGTTCCTGGGGAAAACAATAGGTTTCGGGCTGGAGACAAAGCCTCCGAAAGGTCAGTATTTAGCATGATTGAATTATGACAGAGTTGTCAATAGCGTAGACAGTATGCAAACAAGGAATGCTTGACTGTTAGATATTTGGCTTGTCAAGCTGCCTGCTCGGGGCAGGGGATCCTTTGTATGCTGCGTGCATACATAATGTGTTTTCAAAGTATACTTGCCTGGAGGTCTCCTGAAGCTGCATTCCGGCAAATTACTGGCCTGCCAGGATTTATCTTGTATTGTTCAGCTATTTCGGCTGTGCCCGTGTGCGTGCTTGTCCAGGGGCCTCGCAAGCACGTGGAGAGGAACAGTTTGTGATGGCCAATTTCTTGATATCAAATTATACTTAGTAGACCACAGGCCCAGACTAGAAACTACAGTAGCATCATCACATTTTGTCTTCTTATGATTTTACATCAGGTTATTAAGGCCTAGAGCACATAAAGTCCACAACATGTCAGGTTTTTCAACATTTTGTTAAAAGTTGTGTTTTTTCTTTGTTAACTTTAAAACCTGAAGCATCTCCAAATTCTTTCAATATTTTGAGTAATCTGTTAGCACTTGGCCTTGGATTTTCTGATATAATGACAATATCATCTGTGAGGCTGGGAAATGTCACCATGTGATACTGGAGATGTAGATTCCAGCCTGTTGTGATGTATATTCCAGCCTGTTATTAATTTTAGCTGTTAATTAATCTTTGCTGCCACCACCCACTGAATTCTGGACATTTGGACAGTACAGTGGGACTCTGTCCATTACATTTCAATCCCTAAGCTTAAGGATCTCCCTTTTTCCCCAGTCTATCTAGCGTTGGCGTGGGAAGGAGAGAAATAGACTTCTTACAGAAAGTATTTATTCAAGGCATGCAAATGAACAAGACAATACACATATGGGAGGCTCCCCCCTCCCAGGCACGCTTAGTTACAAGTAGTTACAAAAAGAACAGATATGAAAGCACAGATACATTCTTTAGATCAGCCAGCTGCAAAATAACAGAAAAGTCCCTAACGCGACTAGATAACTAGTTCTAGTACTCACAGATGTTCATAGCTTAGATGTTCTACGAGGAAGACGCCAGGAGGCAAGGTCTATGGCCTGCAGCCTGCTACTGGCACTTCCTTTGTTGTTTCTTTGTTGTCCCTTTGTTCTCTCTCCGCCACATGGCCTGGCAAGAAGTTTTATAACTTCTCCTTGGAAGCATCTCGAAGCATCCTGAAGATGCTCAGCTCTTACCTTTTGATTGGTCAGTTCTCACCCTATGACCTGTGATGCTGACCCACAGTAAAAAGTAATCTAATCCCAACACCTCATTAACCCTTGGTTTACCTGAAGAGGGAAGTGTCCCCCTTTAGCTAAGTCTAGATAATGGGAAGCCCCATTATCACATCATCAGCAAAGACCAGAGTTTTATAGGTTTCTGTCTTTATCTTAACTCCATTAATATGTTAATCTTCCCAGATTTTTATTAATAAAGATTCTATTACTATTAAAAACCATAGTGGGAAGAGTGGACAACCTTGTCTAGTTCCTTTATTTATAATTATAGTTTTTGTTTTCTCCCTGTTGACAAGTATCTGTGCCTCTTGTCTTGAATAAATGACTTGAATCCATCTTATAAAATGTTCACCCAATTCTACCTTCTTGAAGACTTTGAACATATATGACCAGTTTACATTATCGAAGGCTTTCTCTGCATCTAGAAAAGCCATTATAAGTTTCTTTTCTTTATGTATATGGAAATGTTCGATAATGTTCAATAACAGGTGAATTTTGTTTTTCCTATGTCTTTTGGGTAGAAAGCCATTCTGGTCTTCATGAATCCAGGATTGTAACACTTTTTTAAATCTTTCCACTAAAATAGTTGTGAATATTTTACAATCTACATTTAGTAGTGAAATTGGTCTAAAATTCTTCGGTTCAAGTATATCTTTACCTTCTTTTGGGATTAGGGTAATATTTGCTTAACTCCAGGAGTGGAGTAAATTCCTGTGTGTTATTTCATTAATTATTTTTTGCAGTGGTGCAATAAATTGCTCTATGAAGATTTTATAAAAAGAAGGTATAAAGCCATCTGGACCCAGGGCTTTCCATCTTTCAGTTTCTTTATTGCATTGGAGATCTCTATCTTTATGATTCGTTTATTTAAATCCACCTTTTCTTGTTCCATCATTTTTTGTAGATTTACTTTGTCCATGTATTCATGAATCTGCTTATCAGTCACTGGTGTCTCTTTAAATAATTTTGTGTAATAATGGATGAATATATCTTTGATCTTATTTTGCTGTCGATGGATGATTTCCCCATCTTTAATTCCAGAGATCAGTTGTTTCTCTCTTTGTTTTTTCAGTCTTTGAGGGAGCCATTTACCAGATTTATTGGCATTCTTGAAGTGTCTTTGCGTCAGAAATGCAAGCTTTCTCTCCATTTCATATGTTGTTTGCATATCTAGTTGTTTTTGTAGTACTTTTATTTCTGTGAGAATTTTAGTATTTTTTTAATTCAATTGAAGTTTTTTTTTCTTTTTTCTTGATCTTCACTAAAATTTCTTTCTCTTTGTCTTTTCTCTGTCTTTTTAAATGGATGTCTTGTTGAATAAAAAAACCTCTCATTACCGCTTTGGCTGTATCCCAAACAATATGTTTTGGAGTCTCTTCTCTCATGTCGATGATAAAGAAATTTCGAAGTTCTTGTTTAGCCTTGGAGATTATTTTTTCATTGCATAGAAGATAGTCTTTTAATCTCCAAGTATATTTTTCTTGTTTCCAACGTTAATAGAATAGTGTTATGATCTGAAATTGACTTTGGAAGTACTTCCATTTTCTTTATATTCTTATTCGGAGTATTACATGTAAGAAAATGTCTATGCGGGACCATGAGCAATGAACATCCAAATAAAAAGTGAATTCTTTCTCATTCCCATATAGATATCTCCAAGTATCATCGAATGATAAGTTATCCATCATCTCGAGAAAGGATCTGAGTAATTTTCCCCAATTTCTTTTAGTTTCCTTCTCTTCTTGATCGATCTATGTCAGTGTTTATTACCCCATTCCAATCTCTCATCAAAATTAGTTGTTGGTAGTCAAAGTCTGGAATCTTGAGTTGTAGCTTTTCATAGAAATCACTCTTGTTTTCCAAAGGGCCACATATGCCAATCAGCAATATTTTAGATTGTTGGAACTCAATCTCCACAGCTAAAAATTGGCCTTTTGTATCTTTGAATATTTCTTTTGGATTATAGTCTTTCTGGACATATAGTGTAATATCCTCTTTCTTCTTGTCAGTGGATGATGAGAAATCTTGTCCTAATTTAATGTTCTGTATATATTTGAGGTCTTTAGTTCTTATTTGTGTCTCCTGTATATAAGAAATGTCCGGTTTATATTTCTGGAAGTAGTGAAAAACTCTTCCTTTTTACTAGTGAGTTTATCCCTGCAACATTCCAAGAGATAATTTTCAATCCCATATTGTATATATATTTTGTCTAGTAGTCTTCAATCTCTTGTGATTCTTGCTCTTGTTCTTGGTCTAGATCTGATTTAGTTTCTCTTCTTCTTCTTCTTCTTCTTCTTCTTCTTCTTCTTCTTCTTCAATGTTATTCTCCTGGTCAATATTTTCCTCTTGCAGAAGTCCTTGTCTCTCTTCCCCTGCTTCTGTCATTTGGGATTCGTGTCGTGTCCACAAGAGACCGTTGCTCCTAATTTTGGGAAGATTGTTCTAGAAGTTAACTTAGTCTCTTCAATGTTACTTAGTTCTTCTTTGTGTCTCTTGAGAAAGTCTTTAGCTTTCATTACAGAATTTAACACATATCATTTCTGATGAAACGTAACAATTATTCCTTTGTATCTTCCCCAACTATATGGCACAGCTTTTTTTTGCTTTTTTTTTCTTTTTCTTTTTCTTTTTTTTGTAGAAGATGGGAAAGCTGGTATTAATTGTGTATATAAGTTTTTGTCCAGGAAAAGACCCATAGTCTTTTCTCTTCTTCCATATCTATGAGGGGACATCTTTAAAAATCTTAGCCTCTTTTTCTTCTACTTTAAGAGTATTAATGTAGCTCTGCTGTATGAATAAGTCTTTTACTTGGTCTCTAACAAAGTAAACTGTATCGCATGGCACATTTCTTTTCTTAGCAGTCAGGGAGTTCTCTGAAAATCTTGTCAACTTCTCAATCAATTTGATCCATTGGCCATCCAATGAATTCTGCCAAAGCTGGTATTAATTGTGTATATAAGTTTTTGTCCAGGATTTCCTCAGGCCCTCTAATTTTTATACATTTGTCTTGATATTTTAATTCCACGTGGGTATTTTTGATTTGTTCTTGTTCTATTGAATGTTCCATGTCTTTGGATTTCTTTTAAGATTGGTAGTTCTTTCTTGTATATCATTTATTATTTTATTTAATTTTTTCAAGTCTTTAGTTATGGATTCCCATTTAGATCCAAAGCTTTCAACCTCTTTTTTAAGTTCTTTAAATTCAGTTGATAGGTCTTTCATTTCTGATCTCATTTCCAAGCCAATTTTTCTCATTTCCTCTATTAGTCATACTAAAGTCTGTTATTTTTGACTGTTCTGAAGATTTTAAAGGTTCTGATAGCTTTGGAAGCTCTGATGGTTTAGGAGGTTCTAGGGATCCTCTCCTGTGAGATTGGAATTGGAATTGTGATTGTGCCAGAGCTTCCTACTTCTTCTAGACATGGTGAGAGTTAAAGAGGTGGCTTCTCTTTTTGAAGTCTCAATGTTATAGTACATCAAATAATCAGATAAACAATGTGAATAATAATATATATAGTATAAAGTAAATATAAAAGTACTTGATCTCTTCAAACACTCAATGTTGAATTAGCTTAAGTAATATTTAGCCTAATAACTTCCACTATATTATTTCTACTAAGGTTTTGGAAAAATATATGTGCGAGGAAATCTTAATAGTTCAAATCATATAGTAACAGTATAGATTCAATGTATAAACTTAATGAAAATCAGTGTCTTTCACTTGTACAATTCATACATTATTCAATTGATTCATAGAATAAATTGATACATATTATGCAGATATCAGTCAAACAATCAAGGCAATTAGATAATCAATTGGAGCAAAAATTAATAAACAGTAATCAGTCAATAATCAATCATCAATAATCAATTACTAGATAGTAAATAATCAGTTTAAACAATCAAGTTCTTAATTCCTAACACCTTTATAAACAATAAATAATACTGAATTATTCTTAAATTTTATACTTTCAGTTCTTATTAATCTTTACCCAAGTTTTTAACAGCACTTATTGTCTTTATCTGCAATATAAAAGCTAAGTTATATGGTCTTTTATCTTGACTTTCTTATCTCACATCTATTTGAAATTGATTTATTTATAATTATACCAAAACTTTACATTCAAGCCACTGATAGCTGCTGAGATTTTAAACTCAAACCACCCATGGCTGTTAAATGATTAATTTCTAAATGGTCAAATCAGTTAATATTTTAACAAACCTTTAATGGACCAATTTTTAACAAACTTGTCTTAGCATAAAAGAAATATAAATCTAAAATAAATTAAGAGCTTAAATGTTTAAAAAGTAGTGTAGTAATCACAGTTAGACACTAGAGTGTAGTATAAGCTCCAGTTTTCTTAGCCAAACTCACTCAAGGCTTTATTTATTTTTTCATCATAAGTGTTTGGATATAGCTTATCTTTAACCTTGAAATGCAGATGCGTTTACTTAGCTGTCTTAATGCTGATTCTGGAAACAGAACTTGAAATGGTGTGCAATATAGAAAAGGTCCTTGGGCAAATAATCCAATCCAAAATGAGACAGCGGAGCAGGGTTCACAGTGTTAACAAAATTTTCCAGTGAGTCCTCTTCACCCACCGTCTTCCAACTAACACAATTATCTGTCCGAGAAAACGTGCCCCAACCTGGACCACCTAACAGTCACTGGAACCCAAGACTAGTATTCCAAGATAGAACAATCCTCAATGATATAATTCCATAGTTCCCAATAGTGGAAAAGGGAAGAAATGTTTCTTAT
Organism: Ctenosaura bakeri; assembly: GCA_948474755.1. Taxonomy (NCBI): domain Eukaryota; kingdom Metazoa; phylum Chordata; class Lepidosauria; order Squamata; family Iguanidae; genus Ctenosaura; species Ctenosaura bakeri. The sequence continues at coordinate 171,570 of CAOLHI010003369.1, read as the reverse complement.
CCGGTTACTTTCTTGCTTCTAGTCTGGAAAAAGTGGGAGAAAGGATTATAGAGGTGTAGGTCACCCTCGCGTTCCACTCTCGGCTATGCCACTTTAAATCAAATCAACAGACTCAATAGTATCTCTTCAAAGTCTTCTTCCCCAAAATACGGTATTCAACCTTTTGATATTAATCTGTATACTTTTGAATTCCAATTCTGTATCTGATAAATTCAGATAATCCATTAATCCAGTCAGTTCAGATATATATGTACATTGCATATATATATAAACACTGTCCAAAACACAGAGTCCACATGCCAGGTTTTTCAAAATTTAAGGTTTTCTTCTTTGTGGATTTCATTGGATGTTCCCTGGTTTTTGCTTTTTTAAAAATTTGCATTCCAGAGCAAAGCATCCACAAAGTTTAACACTTTGACAAGGAGACCTCACAACATGTATTGTTGATGGAACCTACAGGCGTCTCCCACTTTTCAATTACTTGTTTTTTCAACATTCTGCTCTTTTGACTTTTGTAAATTAGAAACATACAGTTTTCCCTCCACATTTGTGAGTTTGACCTTCACAAATTTGATTATTCATGAGGCCCTATGCCTCCCCTACTTCTCCCCCTCCCCTTCCCTTGTGTTTTGCCCAGGTGCATGTACCTGCCTTCTCAGTGCCAAGGCAAAAGTCAAGAAATGGGAAGAGGGAGCACTGCATGCAGAAAAGGAATGTGCACGCGTGCTTTCCCCCATTCCTTTGCCCTTTACCAGGTGCAGAGAACAGGCACTGGGGCAAAAGGCAAGAGAATGGGAGGGGGAGCATTGCACATGGAGAAGGACAACATGCATGCACTTCCCCCAGTTCCCTTGCCTTTTGCCCAGGTGCAGAGAAGGAAGGGAGAGGGAGCATAGGGGGCAGTTATTCATGATTTTTCCACCTGCACAAGGGTTCTGCACCCTGAACTCTCATGAAAGGGGAGGGGCCAGTGGAAGTATATCAAAAGTATCCCATTATTTTGATGTGGGGTCTTCCCTTTTGTCAGTTCTTCTCCTCTTCCCTGCTTCCTTTAGGGAACATGAGAGAATTACAGAGGCTCTCTACAGGAAGAAAGCAAGCGGAGAAGAATTCAAAAAAGACTGGGTTCTGCTTTTCAAGCAATTCCACTTTCTGTCAGTGCTTTGGTCCCTAACCCATCAGATAAGTGGGGGATGCCTGTACTCACACTTCTTCATACAGTACAGAGATTGCAGCTGAACTCTGAGGGAACTGGGAAGCCTGAAAGGAGGTGGCAGATGATGTTGAGGAAAATATCCCAGTGCTGTGAGTGTTGGCTCCAGTACTCCACTGCTTGTATCATGCTGAATATGGCCGCCTTCCAGGTCTGTGTGTGGAGCATAGGGCTGCAGTCTTGTTTGCAGCTATGGTTAAAAGGAGTAAAGTCCTAGTGGACTTCTAACTTTGTGTGAATGCCAGTGGACTGACTGGTAAATACTTCAGCTCTTATTTACAATAGCATTGCTGTTGCTGCTGCAAAAATCCTTGGGAGTGATACTTTGATACAGTTTGTGACATGAAATGGGTTGATGAATCACAGATCTTATGCTGTTCTGTAACAGTACCATGGGATCCCTATCATCCCTCTGTAAATGAGATTTCCATCATTATAGTTGGCTAGAGAACTACAAGCCTCACTTCCCTTCCCAGAAATCACAGTGAGTGACTCAGCTCATATGTGTTCCTTCATATGAATCAGAGAGAGAAAGAGAAAGAAATATATTTGACTCCATTATTTCAAGACAAACAGACAGACAGGCAAACAGAGAATGGCCATGTTCTTCCACTGTCAGTGCCCTGAGACCATGTGGACCATAAACAAATCTCAACCCACACACAACAGCATGGGTGCTCCTAGCTGGCTTGTTCCAATGCTGTTCTGCTCAGCAGAAAAAGCTGGCTGGTGGCAGTACATCCCTGTTTCCCACAGTCACAGGACAGCACATAACTCCTCTGTGTCAGTCTCTCTCACTTTTCCCAATGCCCTCACTAGCAAATAGCTATTTTGGTCTTCTCACTTGTTAACCCCATGCAATCTGCAGCTTATGAGATCCATCCAAACATTTTATGTTCCATACGGGCAGCTGTGTGAGGTGCTACAAGCAACTTAAAGGATTCTGTTCCTCATAGCGTTTGCCTCCCGCCTTTAATGAATACACTCAGTGTAGTAGTTCACAGTTTTTTGTACAAATCTCCACTGTGGAGCAACTGAAGCTTCACCTTACAGAACTCAGAGTGAGAGTTCAGTCTGGCTGATATAGGCAGCAGTGATTCCCATGCACTCATGCCATGAGTAGCACATTTTTCTTGGGACTATAAAAAGCAACAAATTAAATCTGTAGTAGTTCCTTCTTGGAGGAGGCTGTTTTTACTGTACCATGAATCCATGCTGCTTTTGATCCTCTCTCGTACTGACAATATTCTGGCCTCATTAGCAAAGTCCTGCCTCCCCTCATTCCCTGGCCCCATTCTCTGACTAACCACTGTTTGTCCTGGGGACATGTGCACTCACTGCCCTCCAAGCCATACAAGTCATTGTGTGGAAGAGCTTCAGCACCACATCCTGGGTCTTCCTACCATAATCTTCTCCCTTGCTTGCTCCCTCTCTCGCTTTTTCTACCTCTCCTCTTCCCACTTGTTTTTCTCTCTTTCCCATACCTGGCATAACAGATCTTTGCCTCTTCCAAAGTCATTCCATGGGAAAGAAGAAGAAGAGGTGAAGAAATGGAATAAAATAGGATGGGATGGGGGGATTTTAAAAATGCAAAAATTTTGTGAGTAGGATGTAGGAGTAAGGCACCAAACCTGACCCATCTTCTTTCTGCCTGCAGAACCTGGGAACAGGAGAGTTAGAGAGCCATTATCTAAGATGGATTCCAAACCAAATCCCATCACATATTTTCACCAAAAGAAAGAATAGCTGAGTTTTGCAGGAGCTGATTCCACAGTGAATTTGAGAAGAGAGCCAAAGGCATGCTCTCACACACTCCTACCTCTGTAGTGATTTGAACATCAGACTACAACCCTGGAGACCAGAGTTCAATTCCCCACTTAGCCATGGAAATCCACTGGAAGACCTTGGGTGCATCACATACTCTCAGCCTCAGGAAACCTCATGATAGATTCACCTAAGGGTCATCACAATTGTCAGAAACAATTTGAAGGCACACAGCAACAACAACCTGTGCATTATGACATGTCAAACACTGATACATTTTATTTGACGTATTTTGTGAGCTGCACCCTAATTAAATAGGCTGAAGTTCAGGAAAGCTTATACCAAACAAAACATGTGCATGTCTTGGCTGGGCTTCCCTCTCTCCATTCAGAGCACCAACAAAGTTTAATAGAGAGGTATGCACAGGAAATTTTTGTTCTAAATAAAGACTAGTTCAGGTTAGTAAGTCATTACACAGCTTGGAGATCAAGATGGTTAGGGGTGAGATAAGCAATGTCTAAAGTTGGCACACTGAGAAGCAGTTTCCAACTTATGGCAACCCAAAGGTGAAACTGTCGTGGGGTTTTCTGGGGCTGAAAGTATGTGATGCATGCAAAGTCACCCAGTTGATTTCCATGGCTGAGCAAGGAATCGAACTCTGGTCTCCCGGGGCACAGTCCAATGTTTTAACCAGTACACCACTCTGGCTCCTGCTATTGAATTTAGTGGCATTTATTTCTAAACAAACAGATATATATAGGAGTGTGTGATGAACCTGATGGGAGAGGGTCTTGACAACAGAGCCTCCTTGGCAACTAAGAGTGTTTAAGCTGATTGGATGGTGAAATGGAACCTTGGATAGCCCAGGGGAGGGGCTGGTGGAAAGAGAAAAATAACGGATTTTAACTGTCTGGTGTGTGTTTGAAGAGGACTGTGATTTGTGGTGTGTTTGGGAGAGGTTCGAGATTTGAAGAGCGCTGTGGGAGAGAGAACTGAGAAACTGGGTGTACAAGAGATAGTGAATGGAGAGAGAGAGAGAGAGAGAGAAGAATGGTGTGCTGTTTATAAATGGTGTGTTTATATGGTGTGTGTTTAATGGTTGTTTGTAAATGGTGTGCTGTTTATAAACATTTAAATTTAGGTACAAAACACATTTAAAGTAACAGTGTTACAATAAATGTTTGAAGTTCTCTTGTGGTGGAGACAGTCTCGGGTCAGTCTAGATAACCTCTGGGTGTGAGGGGAAAGCAGTTAATTTTCTCTTTAATTGAAGTCCCTCTGTGTTTGAAGGAAAGACAATGAAATTTTGTATAATGGAATGTTATTGGTTTGGCTCGACTCGTTAGCCCTTGGTTGCACTACAGAAGATTTGCAACATATGTAGACACTGATGGGAACCTACGTACAACAGGTCTGTTTTCTTTCTTGTTCTGTTTCCGTTTCTTGAGCGTGTGATGATTGCACTGGAAAATGTATAAATTGCTGTGAATATGAAGAGGCGGGGCTCAGTCTTTTGGGAACGATCCCACTGAGACAAACGATTTTCCTTAATCCATGGGTCTCTATCTCTGTTCTGCAACACTGTGTTCCTTAAAACAGTGTCACAGAGTCTTATTTTGAATCCTGGAATATACACGCTACCAGTAATACCATCTTGACCTTAGTACCAACAGTGCCACAGTCTTGGAAAATATAAATCACTGCTGATTCTTACATCTGGGAGAAGGGCAGATTTAAGGAAAAAGTAAAGGAGGAGAGACCTGAAAGGCAGAAGCCGGGGGGGGGGACAAGAGTGAGGGAGAACTGAGGCAGACCCTTTTGTCCCGGTCCTGGCTTGGTTCAGAGATCTCCCTGACTGTTCAGACCTGAACACAAAGAGGTCTCAAGCTCGGCAGACCTTGAGTGAGAGGCTTGGGTGTGCCTTTTGCACTCGGCACTGATGGGTGGTGGTTTTTTCTGCATTTTACGGAGTGCATTGCTGATTTGCAACTAAGGAACAAGGCGAGTTCCCAGAATTCTGGTCCAAAACTCAAACCACTACACCACACTGGCTTCCTGCATCCCCATAGACTTATGAGATTGTCAAAAGCTATTTCTTTATGCTTTTGAAAGGAAAAGCCTTCTTTCAAAATGCATTTGACTAAAATTGATAGAAGCCAGCGTCCAGGGTTGTCCGTAATTCAAGCACAGTTGAAGTATGCCACTTACAGGATCTCAGGTGGTGGGTGAATAGGTTGTTTTGCCACTATTTTTTTTAATTCCCTCAGCATGTTTTATGTGTGGTTGATTATCAATGAAGATTCAGATACAAAGAAAAAATGCTATATACAGCATATAGGTAGGAGGGGTTAGAAATCAAAATTGGCTGCCACTGCTGATTCTCACAAGACAGTTCAAGTGCTGTGGTGCGAATGTGGGAGAGGGATCACAAACGTGATAGTGTGTGGAGAGACAGTGCTGGCTTGAAAGTCTTAAAAGATCTGGGTTTAAGTTTTTGCTGAGACATGAATCTCATTGTGTGACCATGGGTCATGTTCAACTTCTGATCAACAAGAATCCTGAGGTCTTTTTTACATGTAGTACTGCTGAACCATGTATCCCTCATTTTATACCTGTGCATGTTGTTTGGTGGCCTAAATGTCAAATTTTGCATTTGATTCTATTGAATTTCAGTTTATTTATTTCTGCCCAATTTCTAGTTTATCTAGGTCCTTTTGAATTCTCTTCCTATTTTCCAAAATATTAGCCACTCCTCCTAGTGTTGTGTCATCTGCAAACCTGATAAGGATTCCCTCCACACCATCATCTAAGTCAGTGATAAAAATTTTGAAGAGCAACAGCCCTAGGATACAGCCCCAAGGCAAAATCTGTGAGAAAAAAGTCTGCAGAAACAGATCCACAAACATCACCTTGATAACAAATCGTAAGTGCTGGAAAGAAATAGGAAAGTCTGTTTAAGATTGTACATACAGAATTGCTTGACAAAGACAAATTCAGTGGGCTTGCTGAATTTTTGTGTGTAGAATACAAAATCCACAGTCAATTTAAAGTTAGCTTCTGGTTTGATACAATGAAAAAGGCAGTGCATTTACCCCACATAAAACACTGAGACATCTCAGAACGCAGTTCCCTTAATCCCTGGTGCCTCCATGTAGCTTCTACCTTTTTCCTTTTATGGGTTTAGTCTCCAGCTATCACTTAAGGAATATTCTTCCCTCCCATTCCCAGTTGGATGAGCCAGTCAGAGATAACTGAATGGGAGATTGTACTTCCTCATTGCAACCTGGTTCCTGGAGAGGGAATCTTTTACCTCAGAATAGAACTCAAGATAGAATCATAGAATCATAGAAATGTAGAGTTGGAAGAGACGGCACGGGCCATCCAGTCCAACCCCCTGCCATGCAGGAACACCCTCAAAGCACTCCCGACAGATGGCCATCCAGCCTCTGCTTAAAAACCTCCAAAGAAGGAGACTCCACTACACTCCGAGGCAGCAGATTCCACTGCCGGACAGCCCTGACTGTCAGGAAGTTCTTCCCGAGGTTCAGGTGGAATCTCCTTTCCTGCAGCTTGAATCCGTTGCTCCTTGTCCTGGTCTCTGGAGCAGCAGAAAACAAGCCCTCTCCTTCCTCTACGTGGCATCCCTTCAAATATTTAAACATGGCTATCATGTCCCCTCTTAACCTTCTCTTCTGCAGGCTAAACATACCCAGCTCTCACACCTGACCCTCTTGACCTTGGCTTGTTCTTAATTCTCTCAGTGTAAATCACAATTTTTCTCCAAAAAGAACACCACACTTTCCTCTTTCTCTCTCTGTCCTGCTGCTGCTGTTGATAAGTCGTTCATCCTGCAAGTATAAGAGAGACCTCTCTGGCAACTGCTACTGCAAGGGTGGAAACCTCTTGCCCCTCAGATGCTGTTGCATTGCAGCTTCTATCGACCAGCATAGCTGAGGAATCGTGGGATCTGCAGAAAAATGTGGAGGGCCACACTTGTTAAAGCTGAGGGAGAGTGGGCCAAACTAGCTTGGGGAACTCAGAAAAAATTAGGAGAGTTAAGGCCCTGCCTATCTGCTGCCTGTGGTGATTGCTTTAATCTCCTGAATAGTAGTAGTAGTGGTGGTGGTGGTGGTAGTAATAAACGCACCAGCATATTAAGAAGCACCTCCTTTATATGCCAGCAAATACTATTTCCTGACATAAGATACACCGATATATAAGACGTACCTCATTTTCAAACAGTATTTTTCCATTTCTTCCTTGAATGAATTTGTCAATCTTTCATCTCTTTTATATAGTTCTTCCTTGTATAGTTTCCCTGTTTTTATTTCTATTTGGTCACATGTTCCCTGCCAATTGGTAAGAGGTTCAGGCAAGGCTGCATTTGATCACCCTGTCTATTTAACTTGTATGGTGAAAATATCATATGTAAAGCAGGATTAGACAGAGAGGATGGAAATGTGAAAACTGGAGGAAGGAGCATCAACAATTTAAGATGTGTAGATGACACCATACTATTAGCAGAAAACAGCAAAGACTTGGAACAATTCCTGAAGAAAGTCAAGGTAGAAAGTGCAAAGACAGGTTTACAGCTGAACGTTATGGAAACAAAAATAACGACCACAGATGATTTACATAATATTAAAGAAGACGATGAAGACAATCAAATAGTCAAAGATTGTCCATACCTTGTCTCAGTCATCAATAAGAATGCAGACTGCAGTCAAGAAATTAGAAGATGAGGAGTTGGAAGGACATCTATGAAGTAACTGGACAAGATCCTGAAGTGTAAAAATGTATCATTAGGATTGTCCATGTCATTGTGGTTCTGATTGCTTTGTATTGTTCATTGCTTTGAGGGGTATAAATAGAGATAAGAATAAGAATCATATATGGTTGTGAAAACTGGACAATAAAGAAAGCTAATAGGAATAAAATCAACTCATTTGAAATGTGGTACTAGAGAAGAGTTCTACAGATACCCCAGACTGCCAAAAAGACAAATGAATGGGTCCTAGAGCAAATCAAGCCTGAACTCTCTCTAGAAGCCAAGATGACTAAACTGACGCTGCCGTAACTTTGGCCATATCATGAAAAGACATGACTCTCTAAAAAAAACTAAAAAAAACCCAATAATGCTTGGTAAGGGGGTAGGCAGTCAGAAAAGAGGAAGATGGCATTGCAGATGGAAAGACTCCTGAAGGTAGACACGTCCCTGAATCTGCAAGACCTGATCAGGGTGGTTGATGATAGAGTGACTTGGGGGTTTCTCATCCACAGAGTTGCCATACATTGAAGTTGACTTGATAGCAGTTAACAATAACAACGGTGCAACCTTTAAAGATACAGGAGTCTCTACATTTCTAGTTTTCACTGTGGCAACAGTAGTAACCAATAAAGTTGTGGCCAGCTTTTATTCTAGTTTTCATTGTCTATGTTTGGTCATTGGTAAAGGAACAACAGTTGCCATTAAGCCTGCAAATGCTCCACAACACCAACTTCTCAGAAGGCTGTGCATCTCCCTCTCCACTGTTGCAATGTCTTCAGGGCTCATCTTGAGTTTATAGTTACCAAAAACCAGGAATTGCAACTGAGGTGTGCAATATGGAGGTGTGCACTTGAATAGGGAATATACAGGACTCAAAACTGAATGTGATTTTCTGTCAATGGCTATTAGCTAGAAAAAGGGGAACCAGATACAACATTTTTCAATATGAATAGGTAAGGGTTTTTTTTTTTTATGCTTAACTTTTTCTTCCAAATTTGGTGATCTTTCTGTCTCATGTGTGGATGATGTCATGTTAGCTACACCAATTCAGATGCTACTTTTGGAGAAAAAATGCTTTTATTTTATGCTTTAGAGCAAGGGTAGAAAATGTAAGGTTCTCCAGTTATTATTATTTACCTGCAACTTCCATCAGCTCTTCAGATGTTGTTACATCATACCATTGTTTAACATAGGTTATAGACTAGACCCATTCAGGGGTCTAACCTATAAACTAAGCATCCCATTCAGTATTAATAATGTAGCCCAGCAGATGTGACCTGGTTGTAACCTATTGGGTTGAGAATTTCCATTCTGTTGAATTATTTTAAATTGTTTCATAATATTTTATTTTATCATTTTACTTTATCTTGTTTTGTTTTATTTATGTTCCCAGCTTTTTCCAAATATGGGACCAAATTGTTTAAGTTATTTTGTTGTCTGCATCTTGTTCTGAGATGTCCATATAAAGGCTGGGATGTGAATATTTCAAGAAAAAAGAAGAAAAGTAAATACCTAAAACTCTCTATGTGCAGGCAAATATGCAATGCTAGAAAGCTTCCTACTCTGGTGTCCCTGTATGGCCAGAAGCATCTGGAGGGCCATTTTCAGAAATACAAAAAAGCAGTTCTTCTCTGTATTGCTAGGAAACAGGAAAGGAGGTCAGATTGCGAGAGATGAATGGTTCAGATATTTGCTTATCTGTTTTCTGAGATTCTAAAACTTTTTTTTTTTTGACTATCATTTCCAGAATACCACAGGCAGCATGGCCATTGACCTTGCTGGCTGAGAGGTTATGGAAGCTGTAGTCCAAAAAAACTAAATTTCCCAAGCTCTTGCTTATTTTTTAATAACCACACCCAGAGTGAGCCAAGGGCTCTGGCGAAAGGGTTCAGCTCTGGCCAAAGATATGGGGAGAGGCACAAAAAGCTCCTTCCCTTTGTGGAAGGGCTTAGTGTAGTCATTTCATGTGGCATTGCTCCAGTGATCTAAAGTGTCTTCCTCTTTGATCTGTTGTTAACACTCCTCATTGCAGCAATCTTTTTGTGGAAAATATCTTGAGTTGAAAAATGCAGAAGTTAAAACCACAAGGGGAAAAAACACACTGTGGAAATTACTAATGCTTCAAGGCATGGAAACAGGATGGCATTTGCTGCTGAAGAAGGACTCAGAGTGACTACTAGCCTTGTTTTCTGCAGCATGTGAGAACTGTGCTACCAAATGACAAAGGAATTCTTTATAGGGTAGAAATATAAGAGTCCTGACAGATCAGAACAAAGGCCAAACTAGCAGGGATGGTTGGTAGCTTTCATGTGAGTGGGGCAAAGAATCCACTTCAGGTTTAAAGCAGTTTTCCAAGGTGCTGGACCTAGTTAAAGTTTGGACTAAAACCAGGGGCAGATCCAATAGCCCACTAACATGGAAGCCAAAAGCAGTCTCTGCTAACTAGTCTACTACTGTGTTCCTACATTGGCCACTTAACTGGCACCCACAGAATGAAACACAAGCGCAACAATTCCACTTGTGCTCTAGCAACTGCTATACCAGTCATGCTGCTCTGATACTGAAGGAGTTTGTAACCATCATGGCTAGCAGCCTCTGACAGCCAATCCCCTAAACATGTTTCTAATCCCTCTGAATCTCAAGCTGGCAGCCATCACTACATCCTATGACAGTGAATTCCATAGTTTAACCATGCACTGTGTCAACTGGTATTTGCTCAGGAAATCTCCCACCATTCATTGTTCGTGGATGGCCTCTAGTATGAGAGACGATGAGAAAAACTGGGTTTCGCCATCTTGTCTTTCCTTCCAGATCAAAACATACTGTGATGACCCTTTTAAAACCCACTGATTTCAACAGGAGAGCTATCTTGGTTATTTCTTAGCATAAATATCAAAAACAAATAAGTAATAAGCACATACTTAACTGCTTCTCCTTGAAACCAAGTAGCTCCAAAATAATTAACTTTGGACACATCCAGATTGATGGAAAAGTCCCAGATTTTGTTCTTGTTTTTTCCAATTGTATACTGGGTTAAAATAGACTGATCTAGGGAACTAGTATAAAGAGTCTATGATCATACCAAGAGCTGAAAGAAAATATTCTGGGATAAAGAAAATGTGCATGGATCTTCAAAATAAAATCACAAAGAAATAGAAGAAAATCTTGGACTTTCTGGTCTTTTTAATCAGTCTGGGTATGTCCCTTAGACAAGATCACATTGCTTTTCTGGCATACTCAAGGAATATTCTTGCTATGTGCAACTGTACAAAGTCAGAGTTGTTTTAGGAAAATTAATTTTCAGACTCATAACCTGAAAAGGGCATATATACACAGGAATGCACACAGAGAAATATACAAAACAAGAAGTGAGACAATGAAATAAGCCTAAATGTAACAACAAGCATGAGTGCTGGTCTGCAGCTGGCCACTGTTCAGCTCAGTTTCAAGACAACTTGCGACTAGATCTTGGTTGCCTTGCCAAGTCCTAGCAGCAACTTTCTTTTTAGCAGCTCTTGTGGGAGGACAAACATTAGGGTCAAATGAATATCAAAGTAAACAAAGCAACAGAATCATCTAGAATAGCCAGAGTGGTAGGGTGTGATGCACCCAACCAACTCTGATCTGGAAACCTGACACAGCCAGAGCTTTCCTGTAACAGCTCAAGTCTTTGCTTTCCATGTCCACAAAGAAAGAGGAACCAAAAACAAAACCAGCTCCCTTTCCGGTAGAAAATTTCGTCAGGGGGCAAACAGTGCAGCCTTGAGAGACTTAACGTGTAATTTGTTTCTTGTTCAGTCAAAGGCCTAAACAGCTTGTGGAAGGAAACAAATTGAACATCATAACCCTAGTACATCATTAGAGGAGGGTCTAATTACAGAACAACAGCGAAATGTCAAGTTAATATGCTTCTTTAACCTGTGCGGCAAACTAGGCATAGGAAATTGCCTGGCATTTTCTTAAAAAATCATAGCTCCTAGATCGGGGTGCTCTCTATCCCTGGACTCTTGTCCAGCTCCAAATCTTTTGAAGAGGAGCTTCAGGAAATCTTCTGGGAGACTGCATGTTCTGTTCATAAGGACAGACTGAATTTCTGCTTTCGGTCCACAAAATGTGTTAGCCAGCAGAGGCGCTAATATTCTTTAAGAAAAAACTAGAAAGACTGAGAGATTGGAGCAAAGGAATCAGTCCCTTCCCTAGAGCCCCCACCCTTCTCCAGTTACTATTAAGTGAAAATGAGCCACGTTCCAGTTGTTCAGGTTCTCTCCATGTGATCTTGACTGGCCCAGCTGAGCTGGAGAGAGGGGAAATGGGAAGAATTGTGTGTGGTAGTCTTTTACACCAGTTAATCCTTCCTTCCTCCCTCCTCAGTCTTCCTCACAGCCCTTGCTTTTGGATACAATTCATCTCCAACAAATTAATGAAAGAGAAAATTGGGATGCAACCCAGCAAAAGTCAGGTACAACTGCTACTATTGCAGCATTTTAAAAGAGGGGGAGGGTAAGATGTGGGCAAATCAGTTCCAGCTCACCCAATAATTTCAGAAAACTAGCATTGAAGTGATTTTATGGGGAAATCTACTTAACCTTTAAATTCAGTATGGTAAACCTGACAGTGCCCTGGTAGAATCATACAATCATAGAGTTGGAAGAGACCACAGGGGCCATCCAGTTCAACCCCCTGCCATGCAGGAACCCACATCAGAGCATTCCCAACAGTTGGCCATCCAGCCTCTGCTTAAAAATCTCCAAAGAAGACTCCACCAAACTCCGAGGCAATATATTCCACTGCGAGACAGCTCTGATTGTCAGGAAGTTCTTCCCGAGGTTCAGGTGGAATCTCCTTTCCTGCAACTTGAATCCATTGCTCCTTGTCCTAGTTTCTGGAGCAATAAAAAACAAACCTGTTCCCTCTTGATATGACAGCCTTTCAAATATTTGAACATGGCTATCATGCCCCCTCTTAACCTTCTCTTCTGCAGACTAAACATACCCAGCTCCCTAAGCTGCTCCTCATAGATGTTAGATTCTGACTTCTACCAGCTCCAGCAAACATGGCCCATGAACACAGATGACTGGAGCCATAGTGCTTTATCACACCAGCCTGTCGTCTCACAGCAATCGTGTTATTTAAGGAAACGACAACATACCGAAACAACCACTATCACACTGTGTCTTCAATAATGCTAAGCTGTTGGTTTTGTGATGTACATTCCCACAATCAGTCTTCCACACCACCCACTGACTCCCTTCCCCTGCCCTTCCCCTGTTCATGCTACCAAGCACATGTTTTATATATGTATGTATGTATGTATGTATGTATGTATGTATGTATGTATTCCTTGTCTTTGCATAATTTCAACATGTCCAGGACAGGAGACTTCCTCTCGGACATTTGGCATTGTGTTTTCCTGTTATGCTGCCAGTTCGGCATGTAAGCCTTTTGGAGTAATGGATGGTGTTCTGTTTTGCCATAATGGTGTAATTGTGGCATGCTTGCAACCACCAGGGCAACACAAAGGCACAGTTACACCTAATGTTTTTTAAAAATTAAAAGTGTACTGGGGAACAGAGTAAAAGCAACGCTGTTCACCTGCACCATGATGTCCTCTTTGTCCAGATACTAAAAGTGCAGTAAGCTTGTCCTGCTTGGGGACTGGGAGAAAAATGCCCACTGACACCACATGACTGCCGCAATATCAGAACTGCAGTGGAATGAAAGGACTGCACCAATAGGTGATGGGGGAAAGCAGTGTTATTGGAACCATTCACAAATGTTTCTCATGAATATAAAGAGACAATTCAATAACAATGGGAATGCAATCCAACAAAGGGAGAGTGACAGCATCATGTAATAAGGAGAGATCAAGAATGGAACTAAATCAGTGCAATTGTGCAACAAACCAGTGCCCATAGTCCACCAATTTCTGGAGAGCCACAAGTTCTCTGCCACTGTCTTCAGGGCCATTGTTGATGCTGAAGTTGGCCATTTTCAAATTGGCAGCTGGTGGTGCAGCCATTGACTCTTCATCAAGAAAACAGGGTGAGATATTACTTTACTGGGAAGATCTGACATACCAGTCTCAGAATATGCATCAGGGAGCAAATAAGTAACTGAAGCAGGCTTGGATACTCTGTACTGAGGAATAAGAGGTCAAAGGCAGAGAACTACTGACCAGAGCTTATATCTTTGCAATGTAGCTTGGAGAAACCCCAAGCAAGCATAGCTACTTGATTAGTAAGCAGTATAATGGGGAGAAAAGAACTTTTTGTTTTAAATGTGAAGCACTTCTCTCATCAAAATGTTTGAGTTGAAGCCATCTTGTGACTGAAGCTTAAGCTGCTTCTTATAGACCAAGGGATGTGACTGTAAAACTTGGACAATACAGTAATTCTCCATATTGTCCATTTTAGGGAGGAGGGGGGAAAATTGTGCTGAACTTCACATTGGCAGTTCCTCTTCGATAATCATGCCTGGTCACAGATTCTGCCAGAAGGTCTGTTACAAGACTGTAATTTCCATGGGTTTGTAAACTGAGTTTTCCCATCCCCTGTTGTTTTACTCACCAGTAGAATAATGCCCTAAACAGTTCTTTGTGCCTCCTCCAATATGCCACACAGCTCTGCTAACACCCAGAAGCACTGTTTTGGCAGTTCTGTCATGTCTGTTGTGATTCCTAAAAAAAGTAACAGTGCAAAAGAAGACAGCGGTGGGGAATTAATCGTTGCCAAGAAGAAGAAAAAGGAGAGGTTGCTGGAGTAGTTATGGGGTAGTCTGTAGAGTCCTAGATGCCATAATGAAATCTATGTTTCAGTGGTATAAACCTGGCCATGCAAGGGGCAGAAGAGAAAGATTATGGGTGATAATAAGAGGAGGGGGAGCTCTTATAGGTAGTAGAGTCCAAGGTCCTATAGAAGAAGGAGAAGGAGAAGGAGAAAGAGAAGGAGAAGAAGAAGAAGGAGAAGTATAGTAGTAGTAGTAGTAGTTTGGGATTTATACTTTCATATCCTACTTTTTCAACTCCTTTTAAAATGCACCAGTTTCTCCTTCCTCCCACTTTCCCCCCTTGTCCTCAGCTTACTTCATTTGCTGCAGAGTGAGTTCAAAATGCAAAAGTAGTTTACACTCATTAGCTCAGCAGTGGGGAGGTGGGCAGAGAATGGGTGGAACTGTGCCATTCCTTGTAGGCTCAGACAGAAGTAGACTGCCACGGCCTCTCCTAGCTTATGTGTTCTTCCTCATTAGTCAGTTTTGCCTTCTTGACCACACATGTCATTTGACCACACGTGTCCTGATTTTCATTTGTGAAATCTTGGAAGGTGTGGGCAATGTGTGGTTCTCTAGATTGTTGACTTGTAACTTTCATTGTCATTTACAATGGGCTACATTTAGGTTATGGCATCAAAGACCCCAAGCTTTCTGGGCCAAAATCTAAGACCTGGGGGTGGCCCATGGTGATGCTATCAGGGGCAGTCCCCAGTGATGTCAGCAGGACTTGGGACATCTTAAAATTGATATATTAAGCATCAACCAAGGTTGTTCAGAGCATGTCATTCTATCACAGAATCACAGAGCTGGAAGAGACCACAACAGCCATTGAGTCCAATACCCTGCCATGCAGGAACACACAATCAAAGCACTCAAATCTGTCTAAGAAATGAGAAAACCTTTATCTGGTTAAAAATTGTTTTCCATACTCTGCAGTGAACAGAAACAAGGTTTTCTAGCTCTTTTTTAACATCTTTCCAAGCACAGCTTTTAAGAACATGTAAGTTACAGTCAAACCCAAGAAAGATCTCCAAGTACTGCTATGAACAGGAGAAATCAAATTTTTCCAGCTCTGTTTTTAAGACATTTGCAAGCAAAGATTTTAACACCCACTAAGAATTGTAGTCCAAGCAAGGAAAGTTTCCCCAGCAAACAGAAATTTCTGGTCCAAGCAAATAGAAAGTTTTCCAAACTGCTTTTAATAAGTTTCTGCCATTAATCAGGAACCCCATACAGGTCACATTTCATTTTCCATTTTTATAAACTTGTTAAGTAATCCTTCTTCTTCTCCAAAGTAAGCATAACTAATAATCACCAATTATTTGAGGGAGGGGAGATGCTATGCAGGAGGGGGAAGAAGAATGGAGGAATAGAATACCAGGGCAATAAAAAACAACCTGCCCTATGAACACATGTCAGTTCAGAAGTCCTAATAAGTAGTAAATGCTTTGAGTCTAACATAACCCAGCCGTGGCTTCAATATTTTTTTCAGTAAAGGCAGTGGCGTAGGAATGGGGGAGTGGGGGGAGCGCTTGTTATCCTGTATGTTGGGGGTCCCGGGAGGGGTGCCCAAATACAAGATGGGGAAATTAGACTCGAGCACTCTCTTAAGCTAACGAGAGGCAGGGTAACTTCAGCTAGGATCTTTAACCCTGGTCAGAAGAGCAGGCAGACAAGTTTTAAAGTAACCAAAAATAACAGGTTTATTGAAAGACAAACAACTAATAAGACATACACTAGCTAACTGAGAAATAGAAATGGAGAGATTTCAGAGGATAGGCAATACACCTTTTCACGTAGTCCTGGAGAGAAGTGGGGAGTGCAGGAGGGAGAGCTCAGCGTGGCTTGCTGAGGGGAGTTCTTTCAGACAAGCCAGCAGCAAGACGGGATAGAAGTCCAAAGTAGTCCAAAGTAATCTGAAGAGGTCCAAGGAGATGAAAGCGGACTCAGTTATAGAAACTGAGGGGAAGACTTCACTGGACAGAGCAGCAGCAAGGCTAGATGGAAGTCCAGGGTGATCCGAGGCAGTCCCAAAAGTGGGGACTTTTTATAGGGTGAATTGTGCCTACAGGCCATGCCATGCTCGGTGAGAACAAAGGAAATTTGGAGCAGGACAAAGGAGTTGGAAAAGGTCAAGTTTACATGATGGGCTTGACGCTTGATGACAATAGTACGGCCAGTATGCAAAAGGCTCAACAGAAAGGACTGGCTTGGTGCTGAGCCGGGCGACTTTTGTGTAAGGTCGCACTGAACAATGCTTGTTTGCAATGAGATGGTCCCTGGAGCATCGGAGAGGCTTAAGTTGCCTGCCTAAATGAGGTTTGGACTCTACAACCATTAACGGCCGCACCAAACACGTGCTTGTCCGGTGGCCTTCTGCAAACACGTGGAGAGGGATGGCAGAGAAAAGGTCAAGCAAAGGCCGAATTATTTGATATCAAAAGGATATCTAGTGCTCTCACCAAACGTGTCATAACTGGAGTAACACACTTCGCCCCAGGCGGCAATGTGTTTGGGGCGTCCTGACTTGTAGCCATGCCCCCAAATGTCCTGGCCATGCCCCCACACACTGTGGCCACACACACACACACTGTAGCCCCCCTCCCGACACTCCAAGCTCCGCCACTGAATAAAGGAGAAAGAAGCAGAGAAACAGAGTGAAAGAAAGAGAGAAAGAAGGTAATGAGAGTAGCTGGGAGAAGGAAGCCTAGAAGAAAAACAATATGAGGAAGATACAGATGGTGGTAGTACAGTTGCCAGAACAAAAACTAGAGGGGGCTCCTGTACCGTCAGCGAGTGTGTAGAAGAGGGAATTGCAGAACAAGGAACACCTGCTGAAATTCCCTCTTCTACAGGAGATCTATCCAGTTTTCATTCTGGGTTGGGAAAAGATAAGTATTGGCAGGAAATTTGGGGAAGGAGAAGAAGGTGAAAAGGGATGAAAGAGAGAGAAGGAAACTGCCAAAAGACAGAGAAGGCTGGTGCAAGTAAGAGACTGAGAAGCAGAGAAAGGGGAGAAATAAGACATTTAACTAAGAGGTGAGAGTAAGAGAGGGGAGCAGAAAGAAATGGGAGAGAGAAATGGAAGGGAGTAAGTTGGAGAGGACAAGAAAGAGAATGAAGTTAGATCAAGAATCAAAAAATATTGTCCAACCAAAGCACAATGAGAAAGTTGTACCACCCTTTTTGCTAACAGTGGGGCAACCTCCATGCACCCTACTACTAGCGGATAACAGCAAAGATGCAGATTGATTACTTAAAAGAGTCAAGGAAGAAAGTGCAAAAGCAAGTTTACAGTTGAACATGAAGAAAACAAAAATAATGGCCACAGATGATTTACAAAACATTAAAGAAGACAATGAAAACATTGAAATAGTCCTAGATTGTCCATACTTTGGATCAGTCATTAATCAGAATGGAGACTAGAGCTTGGAAAGTGGTGGAGCTTGGAATGTGTGGAGGGGGGCAGAGGGGGTGAGGCCACTGTATGTGGGGGCAGAGGTGTGGTGCCTGGGGGCGTGGCTGGGGTATGCAGTGGCATGGCCAGGGCTCATGGGGGTGTGGCTATGGGCCAAGATCCCTCAAATACATTGCCGCCTGGGGCGATCCACTCCCATTGCCCCCCTGTCCCTACGCGACTGGGCTTGGAAGGGCAGCTATGAAAGAACTAGACAAGATCTTGAACTGTAAAGATATATCACTGAATACAAAAGTTAGGATTGCCTGTGCCATTGTATTTTCAATTTCTATGTATGGCTGTGAAGGCTGAACAGTAAACAAAGCAGATGGGGGGGGAATCAATTCCTTTGAAATGTGGTGCTGGAGAAGAGTTCTATGGATACCCTGGACTGCTAAAATGACAAATGAATGAATCCTAGAGCAAATCAAGCCTGAACTCTTCCTAGAAGTCAAAATAACTAAACTGAGGCTGTCATACTTTGGCCATATCATGAGTAGAAATTACTTACTAGAAAAGCCAAGAAAGCTTGGTAAGATAGATGGCAGGAGGAAAAGAGGAAGACCGTGTTACAGATGGATAGACTCAAACAAGGAAGACACATCTTGGAGTCTGGAAGACTCAAGCAGAGCAGTTGATGATAGAGTGACTTAAAGATCTCTCATGTATAAGGTCACCATAAGTTAAAGATGACAAGCCAGCCCGTAGCAACAACAACATGAGCAAGAAAGGAAATTATTCTTTGGCTTCAAACATTTCAGAGAAAGAGGAGCAAGAAATCATGATCTGAAAAAATCACAGAGCAGAAATCCTGTAGGATCCTACTCAGCAACTCCCAAAGCAACAATTAATCAACCAGCTCAGTATTTCCCTAGGGTGACCCCATCTTCCCTCTAACCACTGAAGCCAGCCATCATTTAAGAAACTGAGAAGGAGAAGAGGCTGGAAGGCAAACACCTCAAAGAGTCTGTAGCAGTCCAAAGTTGGCTTCAGTACCAAAAGCCAGCAACGCACGAGGGTTTTTTGTTTATTCGTTGTTTTAAAAAAAACCTTTTCATGGAAGCAGTCTTGCCCCAAAATTTCTCCCCTTACCCTGAGGCCTGGAGAGGAGGAGCCAGGCCTTGAAAAATGTGAACCCTAACTACGTCGGCTACAGCTGGAGGTGTGGTCCAGGAGTCTCTGGAGGGACACATCTTTCCCATCCCTGAAAAAGAGCCTATGGCACTTAGAGTAGCACTCTCCAGCATACAGTTGGAGGGCAAGGGGAGTTCAGACAGTAATCCTTATTAAGATAATAAGGCAATGTCACTCTGTGACATTTTATAACTTAAGCAAGAATACTCACGTCTCTAGCTGAAAAGATGACAACTCTAACCGCTGTAACCTGATGCTTGCCTCTCCAAGGAATTAACTGAGATAGTCCATCAGTTTCCAGAAATCAACGGTGTCATTTGCTTTGCTCAGTGGTATTTAGTATTGTACTTTGCGCTGTCAAGTTATCAACAGCTAGGCTGTTGTGGATTTTCCAGATTTTGAGGCCATGTTCTATTAGTATTTTCTCCTGACGTTTCACCTGCAGCTGTGGCTGGCATCTTCAGAGGATCAGAAGATGCCAGCCACAGATGCAGGCGAAATGTCAGGAGAAAATACTAATAGAACATGGCCTCAAAACCAGGAAAACCCACAACAACCTATGGATTCCAGCCATGAAAGCCTTCGACTGTATATCAACAGATATTTTTGGTAAACCAACCACTCAAGGATTCCTAACAGTACCCGCTAGACCAGGCCCACATCAAGGTTTTCATAGGCCCCAGACATCCTTATATTTGATTCCCTACCTCACGTCAACATACCACTAGGAATGAAAATACAAAATATCTTCATTTTGAAATGTTGTTTTCCTTCCCAGTTCCTGTATGTTGCTGTTGTTGTTGTTAATCCCATTTTCATAGGCCTTAAAACTTGTGTGACCCTAGGTACAGTGCCTAACGTACCTAATGGATAAGGTGACCCTGCACTAAATGTGTTTTAGCCAAGTAACTATGGCAGATTAAGACAGCTTGTGGCACATGGTGCCATTCTGAAGCCATCTTCAGAAAATGCCTACAGAAACAAATGAACAAAAATGCATTCATAAATCCTGCTCCTGTTGGGATTGGTTTTCATGATTCCAGTGCTTTTCATGAAGGCCCTTACAGGATTCAAGATAAGTGGCTGAGTTCCATTTCCTAATCAAGTCAGCTCTACTATTAGGCAAAGGGAAGTAACTGCCTCAGGTAGCAGATTATGAGCATTATGAAACAGCAGTAAATTATTAGTAATTTAAGTCGTTATTGATGTTTTTGACTGCCAGGGACATGAAGCGGTGCTTATAGGGCCTTAACATTCCAAAATAATTTGGCTGGTTTTGGTTACTATGCAGCTTGCATCAGACAGAATGCCATTTGCTGTTAAAATGCCTCAGGTGAGTCCTGCTCACAAGCCACAGTACAGTAAGAAAGCCATGGGGAAAGAGGGTGCTTACACAAATAAAGAGACGCCAACCAGCTTGGTCTACTCTCGTGCCTGTTTGCTAAACAGAAGCAATAGTAGGCCAAAGCTCACTGATAAAAATCTGTTTGGTAAAAAAGTCCCAGGTTGAGTTCTGTAGCTGACCCAAAATCTTTCATTGCCTTAAGGGGGAATGGGGGGGGGATACCCCCTTCTTCATTCTAGGTACACAAATTAGCTAGTTTTAACCAGTAGAATCTTTCTTATACTGGTAAGGGGGAAAATATCCCACCACACCTGAGGCAGCAACCAAAATTTGGGGGAAGGGTTTAATGGTTAGTTTTTTTAAGTACACACTCTCACCAGGACAATCTCTATAACAACACCCAGACAGAGGTAAAAAAAAAAATCAGGTGGCTGTGCTAATTCCAAAAATTTCGGGAAGAAAAAAATAAGGAAGAATTTGAAAAAATAGATGGGGAAAAAAAAGGAAAGGGGGCACTGTATGTAAAACATAGTCACTTGCAAAAAAAAATCCATATAAATTTGGATAAAGGATTTGGACCAGTTGTAAGCATTTGGAAAAAAAAAAAAGGGAAGCAAGAAATACAAACAGCATTGTAGCCGAGTCTCTCAAAATTTCGTGATTGTAGGACAAGCCATAGAGTTGAGAAAAAAAAATTTAGTTTTTAGGAAAGCAGATTTTATCAAGCCTGGGAAATACGGGGACAAAATCCCATAGCGAAACGTTAAAGGAAAAAGACACCCAACATGCGTGAAATTTCATGAAGAAAGAACTGCTGAAAGCACAATCACAAACAATTCCATGGAAGAAGCAAAAGGGGAAAATATTTGGGGGAAAAACAATGTGGCTGCTCAGTAAACTTAGGAAGTAATAAAAAGAAAAAGGATCATCTATAAAGAATAAAAAGGAAAAACTATCAAAGAAGAATACAGTTTGTAACCAAAATTTCCCGGAAAAAGGTAAAATAAAGTTAAAGCTCAAAATGAGCGGGGGGAATTTGGCTAAGGAAGCAGGAAGCAACAAAAGGGGAGTTTCAAATATGTTTGAAAAAAAAGAGAATGACCAAGAAAAGGGTGGGACCCCTACTAAAAGGAAGGAAAAAAAATTTTAAACAGATCACAACAAAAAGGAAAGGCTGCTCAATACCTTTTTTCCCCCTTCAGTTTTTTCCCCAAAAAGATGACTGTGTACTTCTTTGCATTAGCAGAAAAGCTCAGCAAAAAAATTCCAAAATTTGCAAACTGGGGAATTAATGAGAATTTAGTCAGGAATCATCAAGTTAACCCAAATGAATTCAAATAGCAGGGCCAGATGAACTGCATCTCAGAGAACGAAGGAATTTGCTGACACGTTCACCTTTGGAAGCCCCCTTAGAAAGCTGTTCCATCTTTCAGCTTTGATGTCTGCTTTTTTTTGTAATAAGGCTGTGCAGAATTTATGCATCATTTGCCATCTTTTTTGAAAGATCTTGGAGAAAGGGTGAGGTGCCAAAGGACTAGAGGTGATCAAACATTGTCCCTCTCTTCAAAAAAAGACACAAAAAAAAAATCCAGGGATTTACAGAATAGTCACCATTCTTCACTACACTTTTATACTGCTATTATTCCATTTTTTCAACATCCTGTGGAATCGAAAAATTTTCCAGTGACGTACACTCTAGTAAATTTCCAGACTTGGGGCCGGGATTTGTCACTTCAGTGACTTTACTTGGTAAAAATTACAGACTGATTGACTCGACTTGAGACTTGCACATTTTTAGTGACTGATGGCTGCCATGGGGGCCCTTTTAAGGGGCTCTAAAAATTTTCCCCCACCGGGGGGTCCAGGGGTTTTTCCCCCCAAAAATCCCTGCAAAAAACGTCCAAACTTTTTCTTTTCATGGCTTTATCGGGCAAGAGGCTAGGGCGAGCATTATCGCATTCACACAGCGCGGCCATACCCCCCTCCCCTTTTGCCCTTTTTCCCCGCCCTACCTAGCGTTTGATTGGCGGTGCCCTTTTTTCAAAAAGTAAAATTTTGGGCCCCCATCATCGATGACCCCAAAAAGGGGGACGTCCGTCCCCTCGCACCCCCCCGGGCCCCACCCCCCCCCCCGCGCCTGCTGAAGCGCCGCGGAAACTTTTGACAAAAACTTTTCCTGCCCCCTCCTTTTTGCTGTTTTGAGTATGGCGAACGAGCAGTTGAGGGAAATAGCTGGACTCCTTGCCCCGTTTATACAGCAATTGCAGCCTTTTTTTAAAGGACCAAATATTTTGGCCCGAAGAGGGTGGGTGGGGGGAAAAAAGGACCGTCGCGCTGCCATGAAAAACGCTCAAAAAGGGTTGGGTTAACCTTGCACCTCTCTTGTACAAAGTCCCGCCCCCCAGAAGGTGGGGGGTTTTGGGGGGAGGGGGGGTTGCGGCGGGCGTGGGGGGGAGCGGGGGAGGTGCTGCGGGAAAGTGGGGTGACTACCAGTGGTTGTACCACTTCCGGATGACAAAAGCCCCCCTCTTTAAAAATCGGGGGGCCTCCGTCCTACCTTGAAAGAAGAACCACAGGGATGAGGCAAGCGATTTCTGTGGAGGGGGAGGGTGGCCATCACCGTGGGGTCCCTTCATCGCCCCTGATATACCGGAAGACAGGGGGAACATTTTTTGGCCTGGGAGTGTCAACGGTGTTGTCATCGTATCGAGGTGTGCCTTGCGATGGAGCATGGAATTCCTTCGCCCCACTGTGTGTTTGGGGGGACTACCGGAGGGTAGGTACGCTGATTCCCAAACCCAGTGGGCTTAAATAGGAGGAGGGGGTTTGGTTTTCTCTGGGAGAAGAGGTTGGGTTTTGCAGTGAACTGGCGCCAAGACGGGAAAGTTGCTAAGCAAATTGCCATCCAGAAGAAGGTGCATGGATGTCCAGGGGGTTTCCCCGATATCCGGATTATCTAATTAAGGTCTGCCAGCAGAAATTTCCCCCTGAAAAATTTTCCCCAGCTAAAAACAGCTAGCTGTGGAGGCACTGGGGGGTTGGTTGTGGCCCTTTTCCGGGGTTTTGGGGGGCCCCCCAAAGGAAAAAACACAGTATTGCCATCTCGGCCATCATGGCCCCTTGGGATGAGCGGGGGCACCCGGGGGCCTTTCCCCTCCATCAGCGTACATAACTGCTGAAGGCAACCAGGTACACTCTGCGAGGCTTGCCTTTTTTTTCCCCCACAGTGTTACTTTATCCCCCCATGGGGACGCGCGATTTCTTTGGATTTGGTGCCCGTTTTAATGTGTGGGCCAAGCAATGAAGTTGTGTCCTGTCCTCCAAGACACTAGGCCAACCAGGTCCCATGGGGTGTGTGCGCGTGCGCCCCCAAAATATTTTTACCCAAAAACCAGCTACAAACTGACTACTTGTTTCCTTGCCCTCTACATTCACAGATTATGGATGGTTTCCGCCAGAGGGTTTCCCTCAGTGCGTTGGAGCTGTGGATGGCACGCACATCAAAGTAAGACCACCCAAGGGGCGCGGGGAAGAATTTGTGAACAGGAAGAGCGCATTTTCCATTCTCCTACAGGGAACAGTGGATCATTCGGGGAGGTTTGTGGACATCGTGCTGGGCTACCTGGAAGAACGCACGATCCCTTTCCCGTTTTCAGGCACTCATCACTCTGGCATGCCATGGAGGCTGGAAAGTTTGTCCCCGGGGAACCCGACCATCACCATAGACGGTGTCACCATAGGCCCAGTTATTCTGGGCGACGCCAATCCCCTGTCGAGATGGCTAAGGGCCTTACGGCGGACATTCACCCCCAAGAAAGAAAAGCCTAACAACAGGGTGTTCAACCACTGTAGGAATGTTGTGGAGCGCGCATTTGGCCGGCTTAAGGCCAGATGGGGGTGTCTTTTTGGCCCCTTTACCCCGGAAAAGGGAATTACCTCCCCGTGGTGTCTGCTTGTGTGGTGCTACACAACATTTGTGAGAGAAAAGGGGCCCCCCCCTCCACCCCGTGATAAAAGGGCCCCCTTGACTCTGGGGCCCGCACCGACGGGGGGGGCCCCGTCCTATAAACCTCTTCCAGGAGGATCCATGAAGGGGAACTGGTGGGGGACGCTATCGCCAATATGATTGCGGGCGACTGCAATTAGCTGTCACGGGGTTCCCCCCCCCAGCTTTTCCCCCCCACACAGCGAGGAGTGGGTCCTCCTTCAAGCTGTACCTGGATTTAATTTTATCTCTTGTGTTACTGGGAACCCATTTAACCCAAAATGTTATAACAAATAAATATTGCGTCTGTTTATTAAAATGGTAATAGGTTTTTTTTGGGACTGTTTTGATAAATGCAGAAAAAAAAAAATTTATTGGGGGAAGAACGCTCCATTATAAAACAGTTTTCATCGACAAACAAGTACATCGCTGGCCCGTTTGGGGGAAAAAAAAAGTTTAGGCCTCGATTTTTTTTTCCTGCGCCAGGGCCCACAAAGTGCTAAAGGGGAAAATTTGCCATGGCTTCCTGGCCCTTGCGGCCTTGCCTCCCCCCCTCCTGCTCCTGGCGGGGAGCCGCCTTTTTCGCTGCCCCCGGGCTCCGTTTGGGTTTTGCTCCCCAAAAGTTAGCTTTTGGGACCGGGAGGGCCAGGGGGGGGTGATTGGCTTTTTCCCGGCCCAGGGTTTCCCCCAATCTGAAATATTAAGATGGAAGGGGCGCATACCCTTAGAATTGATATTATCCCCTGCCGCGATTCTTCCCCGTCGCACCCAAAAGCCCCCGGTTCCCAATCCATGGCCATCTGTTGCAAGCTCCTCTCCTCGTGTTCACACATGAAGTCCAAGGTTGCCCTTGCATAGGCAAACGCCTTGCCCCGGGCCCTCCCCGCTGCGGTTCTTTTCCCTTGTATCCTCGGGGTGACGGGGGGGACATTCTCGCCGTGGGCATCTCACTCTCCCTGTCCGGGCTAGTGCTGGGGCAGTCATCTGTTCAGAATAAGATTGAGAAGTCAACCTACTATCATTCAGCTAGGACACAAACTTTTTGAGCAAGTGGCGATTAGACAGCCTTTTTTGAAATCAAGGTACTCAAAAAATTTAGAAAGATAAAACCACAAAAAACTTGTCACAGTCATTACCTTGCTTCATGTAAGGCTTCAGCCTCCAACGGGAAAGGGTTAAGAAACTTTAAATGGCAGTCCAACAACAGGTAGAATGTTAAATGCCATTTTCCGGGCATTGCCCTAACGGATGCACAGAAACTTTAACTGTGAAGATAACAGCATGCTGGGGTTTTCCCCCGGCCATGAAGGCTCAAAAAATCAATGGGCATTAAGGCCGCCGGAACGCCATGCTTGAATCTCCAAACCTGTGGTGACAAATCATACCACGGTTATCCCGATGCAATATAAACCCCCCGCAGCAATATTTCGGCTGCAGGACCCTTAACTCACCAGCAGCCGTGGTGCTAAAAATTTCCCCGGTGCAGGGTTTCAACCTGCATAGTTGTGGGGCAGCTGTTCTTGATCCCTGCTTGGAGGTAAAAGGGAAATGGTTGCCCTTTTGCTGCAGGGGGCTATAAGGGGTTGGCCTGGGACGAAGGGCCCCACCACACTGTTACAGTGCTTTTCCACTTTCAACATTCTGTGGAGTTTGGGGTTAGATTTTTCTAAAGCCAAAAAAGCTCTCTGGCTGAGAATTCTATATACCCTTCCCTAAACTACATACCACAGAATCCCATAGGATGCTGAAAGTGGAATGTGCCCTTTTTAACAGGTGGGGGGGGGGGAAAAGGCATTGTCACTTAAGTCCCATAAGGTTTCTCCTTTCGGAATTTCCTCACTCCTGCAAGCAAAGAATGGTAATGTAAATGGCACTGATGTCACCTAGAGAGTGAAAAATTTCCCCGGAAAATCGATATGCCACCCCTTTTTCTGCGAAAGAAGAAGTATTCCAAAGGGGGGGAGCAGGGTGGGGGGGGCCGTTGTGGCCATTTCCCGTGACGTGCCCTGTTGCATGTGAGGCCTTCCCCTCTGGGCCTCATCCACCTGTTATTTATTTATGTCCGTTTTTTCCCGCGTTTCCCTTTAAACCACGAAGGGTTATTGTAGAGTAAATCAAAATGTAATGTTTGTAAACCCATGCAGCCTCACCTATGACTCCCCATCATATGAAGTTTGTTCAAACAGTTCCTTTGGGTCATCAGTTCGTTTCCCCCCCTGAAAAAGGGAAATGGATTTAGTTGGGGGGCAAAAAATAAAATAAGGGGGAAAGGGGAAAAACCCTCGACTCGCTGCCCTACGTACCTTTTGATGCCGCGTTCTCATTCGCTGGTTGCTCGGGTCCCATGGCGACCTGCAAGCTCTCAACGACTCTTAGGTTCGGCCTCCGCGCCCCCCCAAAAACCTGGATAGTTCCTCAAAGTAGGGGCATTCCGCCCCGGCTTCGCCTGTCCGTTTATTTTCCGCCACAGCCTCACGGGGCTGCCCCCGAGTCTTTTAGTTTTCGTCCTGCACTCCTCAGCGGTCCGCCTATGTCCCCTTCTAATCATTTCCCTTTGCAATCTCCTCAAAATTTTATATTTCTGTAGGTAGTCTGGAGGTCCCTCTAGAACCCACGTTCACCCCAAATGTCCAGGAGATTTTTTATCTCCCAAAGGCGGAGGCCAAGCCTCTTGGCCTTATGGGCTGTCGCCTAAAGGGGAAAACCCCTTTCCCCCTCCACGTTGCAGTCACTCCCCTGCGTGTGCTCCCCCCCTTTGCATTTTTACCTTTTGGGTTTTTTGTTCCTTTTGCAAACCTCCTTCCCCCCCCCAACGCCCCCCCAAACGAAAAAAGCTCCCCCCCTCTTTTTTTCCTTCCCTCCCCTCGCGTTTCGCGCATGCGTTCCTTCCCCGGGGCGCGGGAAATGGCGGCGCCCAAAAAAAACCCCTAGTGGACAATTGCTGGTACTGCAGCTGCGTGGTTTGTTAGTGGGGGCGGCGAGGGCATTCCTGCAAAAAATGGCGGCCGGACCGGTTGAGGAGGGGCCTCGGGAGTGGGGGAATTGAAAAACCGGGAGATGTTGGCCATGGTAAAAGGGGGTGTGGTGGTGTGTCGGAAATGATGCGCCCCCCCACAAGGGGGGGACGATGATGAGCACCTCCACACCGTTGCCCACTGCCTTACGCGACATGGCCACGAGAGGAATGTGGAGGAGGTCCGGACCCGTTTCAGCAAGCTACGCGGACGGTTTTACGGGGGGGCCCCGCGCTCCTACAACGGACACCCGCCCCCCCACGCAAGGCCCCCCCTTTTTTGGGGTGATGCGTAGCCTGTGGAGGGGGGGGCGGGGGACCCCAGCTGGACAGCCGGTGGAGACGTGAGTCGCGCAACACACTGCGCCTGTGTGGCTATGGGAACCCCAGGGGAATGGTTGTCGTGTATCCCCCCCCCAAAAGGGGGGTGCACCCTGACTGAGTAGAACCCCCGTGTTTACTGTGGCATTTCCATAGGCAGAAAAACGCCATGCGCCCGGCCACCGGCCCCCCTGGAAAGGAGGGGGATGCCAGGGATGGAAGGTAGGAAAACCACTATTTTAGCAGCCCGGCCATTTTTTTATTTCCCTCCTAACGCCCCAACAATCAACAAAGGACACAATAAAGTTTCCTCCTTCAGAAAGGCTGCTGTGGATGCGGCACATGCCTAATCGATTTTCACCTTTGTTTTGGGCAGCAGACCAAGAGAACATCCCTCAACCGGAGCGGCCAGGGACGGGGGGGGGGAGGGGGGGCCGGAGGAGGGAACACCCCTTTTGCCCAGGAGTAGAACGTTCCAAGGCCAATGTTGAAACCCCCCGCCCTTTCCCCGCACATCCACCCTGTACAGCACTTTTTTATTTATTTATGTAAATATTAGTTATGAAAATATATTTTTTTGGAAAAAGGAAACATTTATTTATTAAAAAATTTATTTTTTTTTTCAAATAGGTGTGGTGGCTCCTTTCTGAGCCCTCCCCCGCAAAGCTGTTTGGTCAGCGTGGGCGTCTGTGGCATGCCACTGTTTCCCGTCACGGCCGCTTTCAATTTGCCAGCCAGACAAACTGTATTGCGTGTTTGGCGAAGTGGTGGAAAGGGCAGTAGTGTAGGGGTGGAAATTTTTGCTTGGGTCAACACTCCGTGGGAAGATTTGCACTGGGAATGCGCACTCCCCGTGGATTTCCGATCCTGTGGAGACAAGGAGGGGCGTTATTTATAAACAAAGCAAACAGTACGAACTGACAAAGGGAACTGCCTTGTTTTTTTTAACTTCAGAGGGCAGAATTTTTCACAGCAGGGGAAGAAAACCCTTTAGTTTTGTGATATCAACAGCTTCAAGCTAATGTACAACAACTTAAATTTTGGGACAAGCTAGAGTGAAAAGATGTGGTAAATTGTGTGCCTATACAAAATCCCAGGAACTGGTTCTCTGCCCATGGGATCCCCCCCTCCCAGAGCCACATGGACTGATAAAGATGAAATGCTTGCCTCCCCCAAAAAAAATGATGTGTGTTCCATTGCCCTATGGATCTCTGCCATGTCCAAGACAGCTAAAGAACATAACACCACTGAGTCTCCTGCCCCCGGCAGGAAAAAATATCCCCCCCTGCATGTGGCGGGGGGGGGTTAAAAACAAACAACACAGCAGGCCCTTATGGGGGGTGACTGCATTAATGGCGGGGCCGGTTTTGAAAAATAACTACTGCCAGGGGTCAAACAGAAGCCACTACCCCCCACACCCCCAGCCCGAGAATCTGGTTTAAAACGGATGATTACCATGGGCCCTTTTTTTTGGGGGCCAAAAAGTCCCCAGAGAAAAAAAATTAGGGTTTCCCAGTAAAAGTTTGCACGGGGAACCCCGGGGCCGGAGCAGCACAGCAGCCATCCCCAAATTTCACAGCATCCCGTCATTGCGCCATGATCCCGCTTCCAAAGGAACCTGGAGAACGGGTTTGGCGCGGTGGTCTTTGGACTTCCCCCCCCTTCCCCCCTGCCCCCCCCCCACAGCTTTCCCAATTTTTCCCCAACCTTTAAAAGCATCCTGCCATGCCATCCTCGGCGATGTATTCCCACTCGCCAGCCACCCCTCCCCCTCGACCCCAAATTTTTAAAACAGGGCACCTTCGGGAGACACAACCCCCCGGGAAAACCCCCAATTCACAACGCCGCACGGACAAAGGATAGCTAAGGGGAAAAAACCCACCTTCCTTTTTTTCCGTTCCTCGTCCCTTTGCTTCCTCCTTGCAGCCGCTGAAACCTTCCTTTTTTTTCCGTTCCTTTGTCCGTTTGCCCCCCCTCCTTTTCAGGCGCCCAGCGGGTTTGGAAAATGGCGCCCCCGCTCGTGCTGGGGGGGGTCCTGTGGCTTCTGCTGACCACGCCTTGATCCCCCCCCTCTTTAAAGCCCGCGCGAATTAGGACGCACCGCTGCTTTTTTCATGAAAACTCAAGGGGCGGAAATTGGGAGGAAAAAAAACCCCCTTTTTTTCCGGTCTTTTAAAAGTCCCGGGGGAAAGGGGGAATTTTGGGGGCCCCCCGTTAGATTGGTGTGAGAATGCAAAAAGTTTAATGCTCTCTAACGTGTAAAAGGCACCCGACCAAGGACGAAATTGGGGGGCTTTAAAAAAAACCCCCTGTGAAAAAGGCCATTGGTTCAGTAACATAACACATTCATCCAGAAACCTTACAACCCTTTTTTGGTCATATGGAATTTTTCTCCAAAAAGGGCAAAATGTGGACACATTTCTCAGAGGAAACAGCAAATCAGCTTGAGGTGAGGTTGAGGTCTGCTCTTCAGCCTCCCCGCTAATTAGGAGGAGCTTTCTAAAAATTTTCTTTTAAAAGCAGAAGGGAAGCTTTGCAAATGGGGAAATAAGAAAGATCCTATTCCTCACTCCCCCAAAATGCAGGTGGCAAAATCCCCAAAGTAGAGGGCCAACTCTGCTTAAATTGTTAAAACTGACTTTATTTGACTTTGTCCGGAAATTCTGGAATACAGATTGGGGTATAAAGTTGGCTCCCAGACTTGAGACTTAAAATTGAAAAATTCGCAAGGACTTGAGACTTTAAAAAATTTAAAACCTGAAGGGAGAAACTTGAGACTTAACTTAAAGGGTTGGGGTAAGAGACTTAAAAAAACATCACTGGGGATTTGCAGTTTAATGAGGGGCATTTAGAATTTTCAGCCAGAGAGCTATTTGGCCTCAGTAAACTACAACTCACAGAATTCCACAAGATGTTGAAAGTGGAATGGTAATACTTTTTTCCCGTGTAAGGGGGGAAATGGCCTCAGTCTGATCTCAATACCAAGAAAAATATTAGAACAGATTATATAGACTCTCTGTAAGTATCATGATGATAATGCAGTGATCACTAGGAGCCAAGACGGATTTGCTAAGAACAAATTTTGCCAAACTAATCTTATATCTTTTTTCTATCTGGTTGCTTGTTTAGTACCTGGTGGGAATGCTGTTTAATATTATTTATCTGGATTTCAGCTAAGCATTAGATAAGATCTCCCATAATATTTTGATTAGCAAACTGAGGAATAGATTAAAATTCTCAAAAGGGTCCAAAATTGATTGGTAAACCATGCTCACAAAACTGCCATCAATGGGTCCTTTCAAATTATTAAAGGAAGCCCCCAAATGGAGTGTTTCAGGATTCTGTCCTAGAGCCATTCTTTTCAACATTTTTTTTAAAAAACTTAGGGCACAGTGTGGAGGG
Source organism: Ctenosaura bakeri (assembly GCA_948474755.1). NCBI lineage: Eukaryota > Metazoa > Chordata > Lepidosauria > Squamata > Iguanidae > Ctenosaura > Ctenosaura bakeri. Next base: position 140,400 of record CAOLHI010003369.1, on the reverse strand, counting down.
AATCCTTATCAGATTTTCAAAAAGGACATAAAACTGGGAAGGCTGGGCAAACTCCTGGTTAAAATGATCATGTTGTTGACCTGGGGTGAGAAATACTTCCCTCAGCCTTTTTTCATGGGGTGGAGGGAGGTCTATGTATGTGGGGAGGGGGATCATGTGGCTTGAAGTTTTTTCCCTTTGGGTTCCTTGGAATTGCTCTTCCTTTTTGGTCAGGGTGCCATAAATTTTTTTTCTTTTCTTTTTTTTAAAATATTATTTTATTTTGTTCTCAGGTTGCATACAACAAGTAGACAGGAAAAAAGTGGGGGGGGGGAAAGGGCCCCTACAATCTAAAAGAATTACATACAATTACATACAATAATCCATTTCTCATTGATAAATATCCCCCTACCACTATAAACTGAATAGAATAAAGTTAGATTAGGTAATCTCTGTAGTCTAAACTTCAGCCTAAGAGCTATCCTCAGTTTCTCAGTGCGATTACTGACAAAGTCCCCATCTCTTTTCCAGTAGTTACACACTTCCCCCCCCATTCCTCTCGATATCTATCCTTTTTTAAAAAAAAAATTTTATTTTATTGATTATACAGAAAGAAAAAAACAAAACACAAACACAAAAATAAAACACCATGTGATACATCTAATAGTAAAACAAAAAGATTTCAACCAAAAGCGAACTTACATTATTATTTCTCTCTTATATAATTACAATCAAAAACTTATTCAGCTTATTCTATATCAGAGTACCTATATATCTTTATTACCTATCTCTAATCATTATACTCATTATTATTATAGTAATATCATTCTTAATTCTATATTTTTCCCTTAAATTTAATCTAATGCTATTACTAAATATAATCTTATTACTTAACATATTAAACTATCTCTAAAGGTAAACCTACTGCCCAAAGCTGATTATATTTTAACTTACTTTTTGTTTTGTTTTGTTTTTTGTTTTTTATTTTGTTTTTTGTTTTTTGTTTTTTTGTTTTACATAATTAAACAGCTCAACTCCAATTTAAACAAAACACCACATTATTATCACAAAAAAGGTGAATAAACCCAGAGCCAACTTTTTATTTAATCCATTTTCCAAAATTGCCCTTCTTCTTGTGAAAGGGTAGCTTTACCATCTCTTATCAAAGCTTTTTCCAAAAATATTTTCCAAATTTCTTCAAAATCATTCCCTTTTACTAAACCTTTCATAAATCTAATTCTACATGTTAATTTATCATTGATTGCAATATTCCACACTTCTTTATACCATTCCTCTATTTGAAGTTTTTCATTTGTTTTCCATTTTTTCGCTATTATTAACCTCGCTGCAGTTAACAAATTTGTTATTAATTCCTTCGTTACCCGAGTACACTCCACCTTATTATAAATAGACAACAACCCTATATTTGGACATACTGGTACCTCAACTCCTGTTATCTCTTTTATCTCTTTAAAAACCTTTAGCCAAAATTCCCTTATCTTATTACAGTTCCACCACATATGCATATATGTACCAATTTCTTGACATCCTCTCCAGCATAATCTTGAATATTTCTCATCTATCTGGTTTAATTTTACTGGAGTCAAATACCATTTCCAAACTATTTTATAATAATTCTCTTTTATTCTTATAGATAATTTTTTAAAATGATGTTGTTTCCAAATTTTTCTCCATTCTTGTATATCTATATTTTGCGATGTCTCTTCCTCCCACATTTTTCTAAGATAATCCTCTTCTTGTTCTTTTGCCAATATTTCATATATTTCACTTGTAATACCCTTTAATATTTCATTTTCTTGCATATTTTCTCTTTGAATAATAATTTGTTCAAATTTAGTATATTCTTTAAAATCTTTGACATATCTTTTCATACTCTTTGTCCGTTGCTCTAATTGTATATAATTCAACCAAGATATTTTGGTTTCCTGCAATCTCTCCTCTCGATATCTATCCAAGGATTTATCTTTCAACAAAATAGTACGTTTATCTATTTGCATCAAATCATATATCTCGTACAACCATTCATCTATGTCCGGTATGTTCTCTTTTTCCAGTCTCTAGCAAATAATATTCTGGTTTTAGTTGTCAAATATAGAAAGATTTTTCTGTTATGCCTCCCAATAAATCCCTCGATTAGCTCAACCATATTCAACAAACAACTTTCCAGTAACATGGGGAAATTTGTATTTAACATTTTCGAGATTTTTATATGGATGTTTTTCCAATATACTTTGGCTTTTTTACAATCCCACCAACAATGATGAAATGTCCCTCTTTCAGCCTTACATTTCCAACATTTATCATTGTTGTCTTTATGCATGTAGATAAAGCTTGAAGTCAGGGAGACCTAGTCCCACTCTTTCTCTAACATCCGTCATGGAGGTCCATTTGATTCAGGGTTTCTTCCCAGTACAAATAAATTTAGTCAGCTCTTGCTTCCATCGTTTAAAGACATCAGCCTTCATTATTAATGGTAAGTTTTGGAATAGAAAATTGATTTGATTTGAAAATTGATTTGAGGGTGCCATAAATTCTACACAGCCTTATTACAAGGAAACAGCAGACATCAAAGCTGAAAGATGGAACAGCTTCCTGAGATGCTTCCAAAGGTGACTCTTACACCACATTCACCCAGCCTCAGTTACAGCATTTGACCAAATGTCGCGATGTCTTGGTTTTAGCATTGGACTATAACCCTAGAGACCAGGGTTTAATTCTCCATTCAGCTGTGGAAAAGCACTGGGTGACCTTGGGCACATCACACACTCTCAGCCCAGAAAACTCCATGGCTATTTCCACACGAGTCTGTTATAGCGCGATGATTCCACTTTCAACCTCCTATGGAATCCTGGGGTTTGCAGTTCCAGCCCCTCCCGAAACTGCAAACTCTAGGATTCCATAAGAGGTTGAAAGTGGAATCATCGCACTATAACAGACTCGTGCAGAAATGGCCCCTGATAGGTTCACCTTAGGGTCACCATAAGTCAGAAATGACTTGAAGGCACACAACAACAACAACAACAACAACAACAACAAACACTGAAGTCATCTTCTGTTTGTAACCCTAGAGTGTCTGCCCACTGTTTCCTGCACAATTGTCTTGTCAGCTACAGCTGGCCTTCCACATTTACAGATTTGACTTTCACAGTTTTGATTATTTGTACGTTTCTCCAACCTCTCCCTCCTCCACCTCAGGTGCTTCTTTTCCAAGGGAACCCTTCTCCTTGGCATCTCTGATCAGGCCACACAGCCCTTTAAAAACCCACCCTGGTCCTCCTCCTCCTCCACCACCACCAGCTGCTGCTTGGCAGCCTGATTTCTCAGCACCAAAAACCTTCTCCCAATGACTCTGTCACATACAGGATAACTCACACTCCACAAAACTCACTCTGGGTAGACAGCAGTTTGTTTTTCTGGATAAGCATGAATAGCACAGTGCACTTCCACAGAAGTTGCCAAAACTGGAGGGTACATAAAGCATTCATCTTTTATAGGTTGTCAATATAGGTTTAGGCATGCAAAGCATTCATTGGTCAAAGCCATAAATCCCTTCCTGTGCCTATCCCTCCTTTACTTTCCCAGGCTGGTGCTTGCCACAACCCCATACACCCATGACCAAGGTGATCCCCCTTGTATATTTCTCCATCCCTATCTCCCCACTACTTTGTTCTCATAACATCCTAGCACTGCCAGCCTTACTTCATTTTCCCACTCTTTCCAGACACGGAGCACAATGTAATAGCAAGCAGCCTTTGGATTACAATGAAGCAGCAATTAGTAGCACTTAACCTGGATACAAAGTAACACCTTCTTGCAATGGTTAAATACAAAGAAGAAGTTAGCAAAGAATACACATTCAGCAGGTTACTATTTCCATGACGGGGAGCTCAGCAACCTGACAGTCCTCCATATATACTAAAGGAAAGAGCGGGATGAAAAAGAGGATGTATAGGGCCATGACTGTCAACCCACTCTGCTTCCCTCTTCCTTTCCCTGACTTGGGTTTGGACCCTGGGTGCCTGCTCTCCCCACCATGTTTCAGCCCCCTTCCCCCCACACACACACACACATTTTGATATTTGTGATTTTTCCACTTTTGTGGGGCTCCAGGGTCCATAAACCTAGCAAATATGAAGGGCTGACTTTATCTATTGTTTTGATGCTTTGCCTTAAGGTTCACGTTGTTTTAAGGTGTTTTTTTTTTTTAATTCTCACAATAACCCCTGAGAACTAGGTTAAATTGCAAGTGAGTGAAGGACCCAAAATCACCCAGGGAATTTCATGTTTCTGGATCTCTCTGCACCTGCAAATATAGATTGTGGGGAGGGGGGGGAATAGCTATTATTTTAAAGAAATGCAACATGCCTCTCACTTGTTCTGGGTATTTTTGTGACTGAGGGATGGATATACCTGCTGCTCTTTCTGCTGCCTGGATGTTGCTAACACCAAGAACCTTGGGCTGTCCCTTCTTAGGCACTGTTATCTCTCAACTAGATTAGGACTGGGCTGCTTTTCCAAATGGGGCAACTTTGGATGGTCCTAAGGCCATTTTTCTCTTCTTCTGGATTTTGGAAGGTTGTAGCTTCTCAGTTGTGAAACTAGAAGCGATTAGAGCAGGGGTGTGGAGAGTGCAACTAGTGGGCCACATGACCATTGTTCAGGCCCCTTGTGCCCCAACATCCCTCAAAAAAAAATTGGAGGAAAGTGCAATCTAAGGGGGAGTAGACAATTCATGCAATTTTTTCCCCACTGGCCTCCCCGCTCAACCCCAATTTGGCTGGTTGTCTTGCCTTCTCATGCTTTCTAGAAAGAAACAAATAAGAAGGAGAGGAGGTAGATTGAGAATAATTTTTGCCCAAAATGTTCCAAATTTGGGGTTGGGGGGAGACACAGAGTGGGCTTACTGCATGGCATGGCGTGGGGTGTGGCTCTCCAAGGTCCCAGCAGAACAATGTCAACCCCCAAGCCCTAGCAGCAGCCCACCCCTGGACCAGATTTTAATGCTATTATGAGCCCAAAAGAAACCCAGGGAGTAAAATTGCCTTTAAATGGGTAATTATGCCCCTTGAAGATTTCTGGGAACACAACAGATCTTCGAGAGGCTCAAGCTGCATTTCCTGCATTGAGCAGAGCTTTGGTCTCAATGGCCCAGAGGGCCCTTCCAGCTATATGACTGTATGATGCTAACTGGCATTTTATATGCTTCCCTCTCCAAGCATGGGCAAGAGTCTGGGCATTGAGGAGGCTAAGTACCTCCTGCAGGCTGCATTTGGCCCTGAAACAGAGCATGCCTTGATACAAAAAACTCATTGCTGATGGTTTTCAAGTAGAAGACCGTCCTTTGCAAAGCATGGCACATGAAAGAGGGGAATGATGCCAACAGTAATAGTACTATCCCATTGTGAACCAGTTTGGTAGTTTTGAAAGGCAGCACCAAAAAACATATGATAGTAATCCAGTCTGAATGTGACTAAGGCAGGAATTCCTATGATTGCTGCCCCTAATCACTGTTTCTAATGTCTGGGTGCAGACAGTATTGACCTTGTTTCATTTCTTATTAAAATCTTCCTGAATATACTCAGTGCCTTGTGCTGGTGACCTTAACAGCAGTGGCAGTTCTCCTTGGACCCACCCAGGTTTTTTTTTTCCCTAATGGAATGTGCTGTGCTGTGTTTCTACTGTAAACCTGAAGTGTTTTCAGTGTCATGCTCTCTCACACACGGAAATGTTTCAACAAATATTCAGATCTGAATGACAACAAAACAAATTCTAAGGATGGCTCAAAATGGAAGTGAAGGAAGAAGCCCAGAAATTAAATAGAGGCTGATTAAATAGAGGCTGCCTAGAAAAGTCACTGGTGATCAGCCAAAATACTCTTGCAGTGTAGTGGTTAGTGCTGGACTGAGACTTAGGAGATCAAGGTTCCCTGCTCAGCTGTGTAACCAGCTGAGTGACTTGGGGACAATCACCCTCATTCAGTTGGACATACCTGAAAGTTATGAGCATCAACTGCAAGGAAGAGAACACATACACTGCCTTGAGCTCATTGAAGGAAGGCTGAGGTACATGGCTGGCCCTCCACATTCACTAGGATTAGGGGCACAAGACCCCCACAAAAGTAGAAAAATAGCGAATATCAAAATGTGTATGCATGTGTCTGTGGGAAGAGAGCAAAGGCATGGTTGGAGGGGAGAGCCAGTGGTGTATCTAGCATAAACAGTGCCTAGGGCAAGCATGGAAGTTGTGTCCCTACTTTCTTACATCTACCCCCACCCCTACATGCACATCTTTTTTGCGATCCCCCAGCATTAGCACCCAGGGCACATATCCTGCTTGCCCCACCCTAGATACACCTCTGGCACCCAGGGTCCAAGCAAAGTCAAGGACAGAAGAGGGAAAGGAGTTGGGTCAGCATAGTGGTCCTATACTTCCTCTCTCTTGCCCATTTCCTTTCTTGGGTGCATGAGGGACATTCAGAGAGGGTTTGTGGTGCTGAAAAATCAGGCTATGATCCATCTTTAGCTGGCCAGAAGCAGCTGGTGGGAGAGGAGGAAGACTAGAGGCAGGTTTTTAAAGGGCCTCATGTCCTGATTGGAGACACTGAGAAGGAAGGTTCCCCCAGAAAAGAAGAACATGGGGGGGGCAGGGGTTGGAGAAATGCACAAAGAATTAAATCCTTGGAAGTTAAACCTGCAAATATGAAGGGCTAAATTATAAAAAAAATGAGATGGCCCTTCCAAATTGCAAACTCAGGTGATTTTACGGTGGCCATCATCAAGGTGACTTTTGATTTCCTGATGACTAAAGATGCTTCTCTAGTCAGAGCAAATGGCTATATCCCCTTAAATGAGCATCAATGACTTCTGATAGCTGGTGGCAACTAACTGCTGCAGATTAACTACCACTGAGGTGGTTGTGACTAGCAGTTCTTGCATTGTGGGGCAGGAGGGGTGTTTTCCATAAATCTCACCTCCCAGCTTCCTCCAAATGGAGTTGTGTCTTACAACAAGAGTGAAGAAAGTCTGTCCCTTTGGTTGTTGTTGAAGTGCAACAAGTGCTATTGGTTTTTGTTGGATCAGGCTGATGGGAGTGTGGCGCAACCACACTTGAGGACCATGGTTTGTCCAGCCCAACACCCCAGCCATACAGTTAAAAAAAAATGTAGTTATCAAATGTGATGAAAAGGTGGGGTTGTTCTTTCATATGTGGTGGACCTGTAAGACAACAAGGAAATTTTGGAAGGAAATACATGATGAAATTCAAAGAATTTACAATTCAAATTTTGAAATGAAGCCAGAGTTTTATTTGTTAAATATGTTGGGGCAACAAAGAGAGACAAGATGTCACCAGAAGACAATGTTATATTTGATAACTGCTGCAAGATTGACATATGCACAATATTGGAAAGAAAGGAACCATGTTGATATAAAAGAATGGAAATTAAAAGTTCTGGATATGATAGAGATAGAAAAGCTAACATTTTCATTGAAAAATAAGTCTATCCAGAACTTTGAAAGGGAATGGAGAGAAGTCTTAAATTGGATAAAGATACAGTAAGAAGAAAAGGAAAAGAATAAAGCAAGATTGTATGTAATGCAAGGCAACAATGTAATAAGGCAATGTAACAAAGCAGCAATGTAACAATGTAAGATTACCTTTTGAAACTATGTATGAATGAAATGTAAATAAGCAGACTCAACTGGGAAAAAAGAAAAAAGCTTGGAAGTGAGGAAGGGGGGTATTTTCACTTGAAACTTTAATAAAAATATTTTAAAAAAATAAAAAATGTAGTTATCAAACAAAACAAAACCTAAAGGAATTGGGTCAGAGAGTGTGAAAGAGAAGGGTAGAGTTGAGAAGAAAGAGGCAAAGAAAAGCTGAGATCTATTCTCCAATCCAGTAGTGGGTATTGTGCAATCATCCTGACATAGTTGCTCTGCACAGCTTCTAGTATTCTTCACCATTGGCTCTGCTGGCTAGGGCTGACGGAATCGGTACTTCAACCATATCTAAACGGCCAGAGAATTCCCACTTGTGGGGTGACTGTGACTCTCCCCCAATCCACCCTTTTTCACCTTTAAAGTGCTTCTTATAATTGTAATTGAATTCTTATAATTGCTTCAGTAAGTGGAATTTGCTTCTCAGAGCCCTAACTATGAGCAATCAAGTTGCCTGTCGACTTATGGCAACCCTATGAATATCATAAGTTTTTTTGCAGACAAAAAATACTCAGAAGTGGTTTTGCCAGTTCCTTTCTCTGAAATACAGCCTATAGCCCCTGTATTCATTGGTGGTCACTCATCCAAGTACTAACCAGGACAAACCCTGCTTAGCTCTTGCTGCCTTTAGAGTATCTAAATGGAAGAAAAGCTTGCTTCTCTCTGACAGCAGTTTGAAGAGGGTGAGGGGAATTCCTGCCTGACTTGAGCCTGTGAGGATCTATCATGTGACAGTGGAGACACAGATCTGTGGGCAGAAGAATGAGGAAGCAGCAAAGAAAGTAATCTTTTGCAGAGAGCATTGAGAAGCTGGAACTGAAAAAGTGGTGCTTTCATTGAAGTCAAAGGATGAAGAAATTTGGATGATGGCATTGGGCTAGGGGACCAGTTCTGTGGCATCAATGGGCAACAGAGGATTCAAGGATCCAAAACTGCCAAAGCCCTGTAAGCAAATTCCCCACCCATCAGAACACCCAGTGATGAAATTCTACTACATCCTAACCCAATGCATCTAAGCATTAGATTATACTGTTAGACTCCAAATCCTATATTGCAGAACTATCTTAACTACAGCTAACAATAACAAAGGTGTAGTGGGCGAATATGATTTTCCATTGAGAAATCAATCATTTAATTTTAAATCAATATTTATAGAATTCAAGTTTTAGCAGCCTAAACATGAAGCCCAGAATATAAAATTTAAAATTATCTTCATAGCTGAATTAACTAAGGGTCTACTGTACTTCATTTGTCTGCTAATTAAAGTGAGTAGCCATAATTGTAACAATGTTGATGGTCTCCCCAGTAGCTGAATTTAAATGAAGTAACTGAAGTTTAAATGCATTCCAATATGAAATGATATATATCCAGTGGGCATCTTAAGGACTGTGGTATTTCCAACAATGCAATCAGTTGTGTATGTTTTCCTAAAGTCCACTCTGTCCATCCATATTCAATTGTCTGGGCACTCCAAGCTGCTTTGACAGCAAACACTACTATTCATCTTCCATTTAAGAGCGCAGAAGAAACGAGAATTCAACAATAGATTGTTCTTATCTCTGTTACCAATGTTTAGGGCCAGCCCTGGTTTGTTTCATTTTGGGTTTGTTTGTTTGTTTTCTGCTTGATGCAGAACAAGAAATCCCTCCACCCTCAAGTGCACAGAACTCTCTACTAGCTATATTCTTTTAGCCCCTAAAAATAGAAAACTACAAGCCCACAAGTACTTCTTCACCTTCCTACCAGTAAAATAATGATCATGATGATGACCTAAACCTAGTATAACTAAGATTTTGCTCCCTATTTATGATACCCCAAAACAGCTGCCTGGACCAGCTGCCTCACTGTGTCAAATGGTAAAGCCAGCTCTAAGTTTCACAGCTATAAATTTCCAATCATACTAAATATTATACGTACATTGAAAGAAAACAGCAGGAAAAGTACATACAATATTATAAGAACTGGTCAGAAGGGCAGCTGATCTCTTTGTCTCATTCTAAATTATCCCTGTTATCTCATTCATCTGTCTAACAGCCTGCAATTCTGAATTCTAACAAGCTAAAAAGTAGTAATGCTTCTCCTTGTACTTTCTGAATGGAGCAAAATGTGAGTTAACTGATCTGATCTCTTGTGTTATGAAGACCGTGCTTATTTCATTACTAGCTACAGGGCTGTACTATTTAAAATTCAAAATCTTTGAAGGACAGTGTGCGTTTTAACTAGAAATCCTATCTTTCATTCACATCCCCTGCTTCTCCCACTGTTGCATGAGTTATAACCTTTAAATGCTCTTCTTTTTTCTTTCTTTTCTTTTTCTTTTCTTTTTGCTAGAAAAGGAGCCAGAGACATTATGTAGAAATGCTCAGATTTTCACTGCCAGAATGCTGATTGTTTGTAAATTCACCCCTCCGAAAGTTACCATTTGGTTTGACCAAAAGATGAGCATTAAGATGCTGGTTTTTACATATTAAATCAAATCAGTTTGTTGCTCGTTCATTTTCACTTGGAACCAATGCAAAAGCCCTTGCTGGACAGTTTATTCTGCTGCTTTCCTAATTATGTTCATGGCAGCTGACCTCCAGTATGGCAACTGTACAAAATGACCACACCATTCACAAAATCTGGAACGAGAGGCAGCCCCATCTGCCTTGAATTCACGTAGCTTGTCATCACCCCTTTTTCTGCTTTGCCCAGGACAGAGGACAGACATACCCCACACCTGCCTATCTGTGATGCATGCAGCTACGTAGATCCAAACTACTATTAATCCATCACCAGCAACAGACAGCAAAGCTTTTAATATCTAGTGGAAGGGTTATTAAAGATATCATAATCTAAGGATTACTCAGCTGTACTGTGTGAGAGATGGACAATGCCAGCACCAGAGATGGGGGAAGAGCTTTTTGTCGCTTAATACAATCTACAGCTATCATCCCAGCTATTTTCGCCATTTCTGCACTACAGTCTTATAGTGCTATTATTCTACTTTCAATGTCCTATGAAATCCTGGGGTTTGCAGTTTAGGGAGGGGTGTTTAGAATTCTCAGCCAGAGAGTTCTTTGGCCTCATGATCTTGTTCATGTTTGGGGGGTAAAAGTCAACTGTTAAGCCAGCAGGCCAGAATATATTGTGGGGTGGTCCTCTGTGGAGCACTTTCCCCACAAGTTCAGTTTGTGCCCACTCTGTTTACTTTTTTAGGCACCAAATCAGAACTTTAAAAGACATTTGTTCTTTGTTGTTAAGTGCCCTCAAGTTAACTTATGATAACCATATGGATGAGAGACCACATCCATCTCTCATCAACTGCCCTGCTCCGGTCTTACAAGTTCAGGAACATGCCATCCTTGAGTCCATCCGTCTGTAATGTGGTTTTCTTCTTTCCTTCCTGCCTTCTACCTTACTAAGCATTTCATGTCTTCTCATGATATGGCCAAAGTACAACAGCTTCAGTTTAATCATCTTGGCTTCTAGGGAGAGTTCAGCTTTGATTTGCTCGAGGACTCATTTATTGGCCTTTTCAGTAGTACATGGTATCCACAGAACTCTTCCCCAGCACCACGCTTTGAATGAGTTGATTTTCTTCCTATCAGCTTTCTTTCCTGTCCAGCTTTCACAACTATACATAGAAACTGGAAACACAATGGCATAGACAATCCTAACTTTAGTTTACATGACTTCATATTTTAAAGTGATTGTTTTGTTAGAAATTTTTCCACTTCAGCTGTTATACTTGTTCTATTGGATTTGAATTTTATTGTATAATTTTATAGGTATTCTTATGCTTACATTAAATTATATTGTATGGTAAACATCCCCAGAATTTAAAAATCAGTTATACAATTGGCTTAGCAAGATACATTTCACAGCAGTAATCATTCAAACATACTACCCTCTTCACCAACAAAGTCCAGCCCATAACCCTGATGTTATCTAATACAAGGACGTGGACCTCTTTAATCGTGTGTGTGTGTGTATGTGCTCAAACCCATAGAACTAGGGTAGTCAAAGACTTAACCTTCCTTGAAATGATCAAGAAAAATTGGGCCACCAAGACTCCTATGTTAGTAATTCTTAACCTGGGTCCATGGATCTCCAGGGGACCACAATGTCCTCACAGGAGGTCCATGAAAGCTTGAAGAAATATTATGAGCAGTTAAAACAGAAAGTGAGAAAGAAAAGGATAAAGACAAATTTGTACAGAATCATTTCTCCCTTCTCCACATTTGAAGACCTTTGATGAGCAACTTTAAATTAATATTACTGTAAATAAGACCAACTGTGCACATGCTGCTTGCAAAGTCTCTCCGCTGACTTGGCCCTTTTTCTTCCCTTCTCAGCTTGCTTTGAAAGCAGCACAGGTGCCGGCTGTCCAAAATGAGCCTGCATGGGCAAGAAGAACTGTTGAAAGAGAAGACCTCCCCCTGCCGCCATGGAATTAATGGAACTTAATTTGAAAGCATCCAAAGAGCTAGTTGTTGGATAATGGGGCATCAAAAAGCTAGAGTTTCTGGCACAACCAAGACCATTTTTGCACTAGCCTGTTATAGCGCGATGATTCCACTTTCAACATCCTCTGGCATCCTGGGGTTTGCAGTTTCGGGAGGGGCCGGCAGGCCCCTCCCGAAACTGCAAACCCCAGGATGCCAGAGGATGTTGAAAGTGGAATCATCGCGCTATAACAGGCTAGTGCGGAAATGGCCCAAAGATCTTAAGGAAACGGTTGTTAAGAGGATGTTGTCCTGTTTGAAACAGTGAGGGAAGTTTTTATTATTCTAATGTGTTTGTTTAAATAGTTTTGTTAATGTATTTCCCTTTTAATGTTGACCTTTTGTATGTTTATCTCTTTGGTATAATTTAATTTGTTAAGTCATCTTAATTCCCAACTTTAGGAATTCACAATAAGAGCAACAATAATGGGATATTGGAGTGGAAGATTATCTCTTGAGTAGTGGAAATACATTTCAGAACACGGTTTTATTCCTTTATTATTTTGTTGTTTCAGAAGGGTTCACTGTTCACTTTACCCAGGAATATAAACTCTGCCAACATGGGCTAAACTTGTGTCCATATCACCGCCTTCCAACGTATTGCTTATTCCGTGACACAAAAAGAAAACCCAAATCTAGGCCTCTAGAACCTTTACCAACGCCCTCCTATCTCTTAAAACCTTAAAACCTATTGGAACAAATTCTACTTGGCAAGCAAAGAAGCCCACTGTCACTTCTGAGGGAAAGCAAGTTGTAGGCGGGGTTTGTCCCATTGACCACGCCCCTTTATGTTAATTAGCGCTGAATCACGCTCACCTGAGTAAAAATAAGCTTTCGACCCCAGCGCCCTGGGAGCTGAGAAACCCTGAAAGGACTGAACCACATTAGCCCTATGGGGAGGCCGAACATGCAGTCACGGCCCGTTGATGACATTTCCCCACGATATATCGCCTCATACAATCTTGTACCAAGGAGCAAAAGGAAAAGCAAGATGACGATATGGCTTAGCCGGTGGAACCACGATTGCCGCATTCGTAAGAATAGGCTTCCCCTGCCATAACTTTGAGCTTGGTACGTTCTAAAAAGAAAGGGAGGAGAAGGGGGAGGTGCCCGTCTCGGCCACGTGACCCCGTGGCAGCCGCCATTTTGTCCTGCGGTGGCCGGGTATTTAGAGCGATCCGCGAGCCCGGTGGCGCAGCCGCAGCTGTGGGACGCGAGGAGGAGGAGGGGCTGTCGCCGGAGAGAGCGCCAGTGCCGCCCTGCCCCTTCCACAGCAATATCACCGCTAGCCAGGCCGCTGCTTCTGCTCCGCCATCTTGCAGTCGCCGACGCTGCCCCTTCCTAGGACATTTACTAGCCCCCAGCGGTGGAGGGAGGAAAAGAAAGACGACGCGGCGGTAGAGGGAGGAGCGCCCCCATCGCCTCTCGTTGCTTCCCGTCCTGCTCTCGGCGCAGCGCAGTGTCCGCGTAGCCTCCTCCCGCGCCTCTCCTTCCCCCTTGCTCGCCCACAGACACGCACGCACGCCCCGGGCCCGACTCCGCCGCAGCCAAGCCATGTCGTCCTCGACCGCTGAGGTTCCAGAATATTCCGCTTTCTTCGCCGTCATGGGCGCCTCGGCTGCCATGGTCTTCAGCGGTGAGGCGCTTAAACGCGTTTGGGGTGGGATGCGGGATGTGCCTGTTCGGGGCTTCCGGTGGTGGCCTCGCGTGCCTGGGCGCCGTCCCGATGGGGAGGAGGGCTTGGGGAGAGTAACCTGGCGGGGGGCTTTGCAGCAGTGGGGGCTTCTGGACACCCTTTGCACATCCGTGTAAGGTGGTGGCATGGCGTGGTGTTGGGCGGGGGGGAGGAAGCCGGCAGTTTCGCTTGGGCTTAAGCGATTGCTTGCGTGCCACCTTTCCCTCTTGTTTAAACCTTAAGGCCGATGCTTTCGTTTTCTGTTCCTCCCTTTTTTTTGCCCTGGGAAGGGAGGACTTCCAGCCCATTTAGTGCTTCCACCCAAAAGACGAAAAGAAAAAAAGATCGTGCTTCCTTGATTGTGTAATCCTCAGGAATCCATCTTCCCTGCCCTGCTACCATCCCATTCGAGAGAAAAGAAAGACATGAGATTGGGGAGGGGGAGGCAGTCCCAGTATACTGCTCTCCTTTCCACCTCTGTCCTTAATCTCCACCCTTTGGAGGGGAGGGGAGAATAATTTAAGGACAACATCTGCTTCTACTTCACCCAGGGCTCTGTAATTCCATTGTAGAAACCTGGTGGGAACCATGAAAGACTACCAAGCTCAAGGAGTTGAAGGAACAGTAAGGAATTAGGCTCCTTGAATTCCCTTCCTTTTTAAAAAAAAAGAAAAAAGAAAAAAAACTTGTGTGTGGTGAAGTCTGCAGACATCCTGTTTTCCTTTGGTAAATTTTCTTCCTGGAAGCTTTCATTTAAAAGTAACTGGTGTTCTTTCCTCATAAATGGAGTGAGTGTGATAGCAATTTAGATGAGTCTTAATCTTGCTGTTTTATGTTTTCGTCAGTATGAGGGAATGCTGGTATCCTTCCTTGCTCCAGCTTGGCCCAGTTCTAGGAATCAGCTTAAGTGCCCTGCCCTTCCATCTCAAGCCACTCAGTGACTGCCTGGGTGACAAGAGAGAGAAGGCAGTGTGGGGGCGAAATCCCAAGCCAGTTGAATCTGGAGAGGCTTCCCTGTCATTTCTGTTGCTGCAGTTTCTCTGCCTCCAGTTGGTTCCGAAGTATTTCAATATTCTTCTCTGCTTTTGCCCTGCTCCTGCCAGCTGGCTCATCAGGGTTGCCGTGGGAGGGGGCAGAAAGGGTGAATGCTGCTGCTGCTGCTGTGATGAAAAGGGGGTGATAGCAACCAAGATGATGTCATAAGGGCTGAGAATCAGCTGGTGGAGGAGCCCCTGCCTGTCATGTGACTGCAGGGAGAGCTGGAGAGAATGGATTTGCAGCTTCTATTGCTTCCGTCATGCCGATACTGACTATACTGAATTAACAGCCTAGGTTATGCCGTGCAGTCTTAATTCTCCTTTCCAGATCACAGAACCTAGACATCTTCCACTAGACTAAGGAACATGCAGTTTTTTTGATAGAAAAGGTGTGCACTGCACCTGGTTTAACCTGCTGTCCACCGATAGTGAACCTGGCTTATTGTATAGTTTGTGATGTGCAGGTTGACCTGCCTGTTAAAGTCTTAAAGCATTAAGATTGTTCTGGAACAGAATGCTTGTCTTAAAATGTGCGGGGACATGGTTTCCTAGCAGTGTAATCTTTATTTATTTATTTCACAAAGGCATATTATCAGCTCAATGCCAGCTACTGAAACTGACACAGCATATAGCCTTATGAGACCCATTATCATGCTGAGAGGTTTTTGTGTGGCAGAACTGCAGGCTGCTTAGTGAATAAGGGTGCTGAATGCCATGACTACAAAACTGACTGTACAGCTTTTTAGTTCTTACCCCAAAATCATTCTGTTGTATGTATCCAGAAGACCACAATATCAAGCCTCTTGGTTGACCTTTGTACTGGCCTGACAATTGTAAAATTGCCTTTGACCTATTTGAGAGCTCTTTCAAACAGTATTTCAACTTTATCTCTAAAGAGCATTCTGATAGAGAGAGCCTAGGTTTTGCTACTGCTAATCACAAAATACAAAAACATCTTGGCAAATATGGACCTTAAAACAAGCATAAGCTAGCAAATGTGGATTATTGTAGTTCTACAGCAGCCTCTCAGAAATGTTGGGTTACAGCTGTATAATGGTAATCGTAGTACTGCTGGCTAAGAATGGCAGGAGCTGTAATTCAGTACCTCTTGGAAAGCACAAGGTTGTCGAAAGCTGCTGCTGAGCCATGTGAAGTGTTTTTTTTAATGTGTTGGTGCCTCATTTGACTTCATTGAGAAGCACTGGCTTTCTCTGTTCTGGAAGTAATGAAAAACCAAGTTTTGCCTATTAGTCAGCATAGTTATACTTCCTTGTACAGTGTAGATTATAATTTAAAATAGGTTCCATTGAAATTAGTACGTATGTGTAGGCTCCCTGACAGCAGAATTACTTTCCGTGTTCTCTTTGCGACAAGATACATCTTGAATTGTCTTAGAATACTTTCTCTTCTGTTGTGTCCCTCCCAAGTTATTCAGAGCAGTGTATCTCAAAATGAATCTCCACCCATTTTTTCCTGACAGTTGCTCTATGAGAGAGGTCAGTCTGCTCGAAGGTTCATCTGCTATCTTCATGGCTGAGTATAAATTAGAGCTCTAGTCATCCTCATTGCTAGTATTTCTAACCACTATACCATGCTGGTTCTCATAAGGCACATATTACTTTAGCAGGTTGCTATCTCTTGCCTAACATCATACTTTTAGTACTTTCTAGAGTAGGCTTGCTATGTTTTTGTATTCTGGCAATTATGTATGTAAAAGCAATATTAGCACATCATGTAGAAAAAAGAAGCATGCTGTAATAAAGTTACATTTAAGCTGAGAAGTGTATTTGATATTTAAGTATTTTGGTCTGGCTCTGTGTCAAAAGATCTGTGGTGTACAAGTAAGATCCATATAAACAATTTAAAACAATATGAATTAACTAAAATATTAAATATGATTAACAGGATAAAAATGGGTTTGAAAGATTAAAACCATGTGTATAATTATTTTGAGATAAATCAATGAGGCCAAAAGGCTTTACTCAGCATCTAAGTGGAACCAGTGTTTCACAGTTTGGGTACCATAACTGAGAAGCCTCCTCCCACATTCTTGCACAGTGTAATGACCTATTTGGTGGGATATGGAGGAGGACCTCCCCAGCAGGCTTCAGTCAGGCCACATATAGGGAGAAGTGTTCCCTCATGTGTGAGGGTTGTGAGCCATTTAGGGGTTTAAATGTCATCACTACTATCTTGAACTCACCCTGGAAGCATATTGACAACCAGTGTAGATCTTCAGTGCAGTCACTTCATTAGAAGCTTTTGCTGGCTTCTTAGGTTGGTTTAGTTTGCTATTAGATGGACTACCAGTAGAACTTTTCTGTACGCTACAATGGAATGACAGCTTGACCTGTTGATATGAAGGCTTAACTATTGATTTGTAGGGTAAACTTGTTGGGGCTAAATCTGAAGGCTGCCAGGGTATCTACCTTAGTTTTAGCACTGGGGCTAAATGCCTTCCTTCCAATGCAAAATAAGTATGTATGAGGGCTTCTTGTCTTTTGGTGTTGGAGAACTGGATAGGTTCCGTTTCATTGGTAGTTGCATGACCAGTGAAAGTTTCAAACAGTGGTTTTTGAACTGCTTTGGGATTCCTGCAGCCCTCCCAATAGGAAAACTGGTCACGGCTGACCTGGCTTCAGGACGATGGTTTGCCTGTCACTCTCTGTGTTCTTGGGGGTGGGAGGTGTAAATATGTAGACCCAGCAGGCTTGGCTGATTTCCTAGAATGGATTAGGTAGCCTGTGGCCATCCAGATTTTGATATAGATCTTCCACTGTTCCCTGACCAGTCAACATGCTGGCTGTAGCTAATCCAGCAATATCTAGAAGGTTACCTAGAAAATGCTTCAGAATCCTTTGACACAGATTCCCCATTTTTTATGCAAATCTTCTTAGTCCAGTAAAGTACATGTACAAGGAAATTGGAAATGGCTACTGTGAATATACAGTATTTCAGAGTAGTGTTTCCTGTTTCAAGCTAGTTTGCTAATGCAACAGATAGAAGACTTGCACTGTAGCTCATGGTAGTGACATCCTCCAACTGAGATGGTGTGAGCTTTGCTGCCTGCTGTGAAGTAGGTCTGTTAGCAGACAAATGAAAGGGGTCAGTGTTTGCTTTTTACAGACCTGTTACTTTGGTGTTATCAGGTTGGTGGCCAGACACCTGACAGTTTTGTGTTATTGCCAAGGGTAACCCATCGTATAAAAAGGAAAAAAAGAAAAGGTGAAAGAAAGAAATGAGTAGAGAAATGAGAAATAGGTAGAAGGATATATTAAAGTCCAGCACTCGTGGGATTTTTTTTCCACAAGGCATGCTGATCAGGACTTCAGTTATGTATAGCTCTTCATAATTATTTGCTGGACAAAACAGTACAGTAGTTTTCAGTGGATGTAATTGTAATTGGTCACTGTAACTAATATTTCATCAGTAAAATGAGTGCTGATCCTTTCAAGATAAAAGAGAAGAAGCTAACTTGTCAACTGCAGCCATTCTAGACATTTTATCCACAGTGTCTTGAGATAAATGACTTAATATGAGTAGAATTATCATTGAACACTCCTTTTTGCCAGAAGCAAAAAGTCAGATACTTTGCTTGTTTGCAGTCTATACTAGACTGATCTACTACCAGCATGCTCAAGCCTTGTTCTGGGCTTAGCTGGCTTGCTGAGACATCATGTTGTATAAACACTTGTATTCTGGGTCTGTGCACAATAATTTCTGATGATAGTAAACAGCTTGTAGAACCTGTTCAGGTCATGGCTGGCTAACCTTGGGATGGCCAATAAGCATTCTCTGTTGCTGGACCACTGTGACCTTCAAGCTATCAGTGCTTTTGTCAGTGGTTACTCAGTGACTGTTCTCTAGACACAAGGAGTAGTTTATGAATTTTTCCTGCTGCATTGGATGTGTAGGTGGTTGTCATATGCCTCTGAGTGATAATATGTCTGTCTGATTTTTCCATGTAATATTGCTGATCAGGATATTCCTCATAGCCAGAAGGAAACAGAGAGATTAGTATTTCCACTGTTTGGGAAGTACTACATTCTGATCCATGCCAGCCTAATTTCCTACTTGATATACTTGGAGGTACATGAGGTAGATGAAATGGCATGCTGATAAAAGTTATGGCTTTTATTCTCATATAACCACTGTCATTGTATACTTAGTTTTAAAAATGCTGAACATCAGTATTTCTTGTAGCTACAGTGGGCCCTTGGTATCCACTAGGGTTTGGTTCCAGGACCCTCCCCCTGCCCCGGGGATACCAACATTTGTGGATACTCAAGTCCTATTATGTACAGTGGTATAGTGAAGTTGCATCCCTTATATAAAATGGCAAAAATCAAGGGTTGCTTTTTGGATTTTTGTGGTGGGGAGTGGAATGTTTTCAAGCTGTGGTTGGTTGAATCCATGGATATGGAGGGCTGACTGTATAACTGTACAAACAGCTTTAATGAAACGAATCTACTAAAGCTACAGTACATAAGCATCATCCAGAAAATAACATCCAAGCAAAATGTTCATCTCACTTTAGATGTGCACAATGTAGTATGGTCTTCTTGTTTGCCTTCAAGTCACTTCCCACTTACAGCAAACCTAGGAGAACATATTGGAGGGTTATCTTGGCAAGATTTGTTCAGAGCAGGGGTTGCCTTTGCCTCCTTCTGAAGTTGAGCAGTTGTGACCTACCCAAGGTCACCTAGTGGTTTCCATGGCTGAGCAAGGAGTTTAAACCCAGGTTTCCAGAGTCATAGTCCCACATTCAAACCACTGCACTACTCTGGCTCTTGTGGCCTAGGTGAATCTTAATTTTTTTGCTCTCACCGTGGCTAGCTGTGCCCTTTGTCAAACAGCTTAGGAAGGTTAGAAGCCAAGGAAGTAGTCGCTTCTGACAAACAAGATCTGTGACTAGACTTACTATTTATTTAAATAGCACTATCAGTGTATATTGTGCTTTACATGAGCAACTTACAGTTGTTAATTTGACAGTTCTCTACCCTCAGTCTACCAATCTAAAAAGACATGAAACGCATGGAAACATGGTGGGTGGTGGTGGTGGTGGCGGCGGTGGCAGGCATTAAGTCCAATGGATACATGCTGTTGTTCTCTCCTTCAGGCTACAGCAGTGGCATTTGGAATGGGAAAGAAGCCTCTCATCTGGTGCTGGGACCAAGGCACAGTGGGACTGTGCCTGGCTACTGTTCTCTCCCTCAGGCTACAGCAATGGTGACAGTAATGGAGAGAGGCCTCACAGCAGCTGCCAGGCTCAGGGCATCATGGCACTATGCCTGACTGCTGTTTTCTCCCTCAGAAATTAGCTGAAATGGAGGGAGGCCTCTCACCAGCTGCTGGGACCAAAGGCATGATGGAACTGAACGCTTCACCGAATGCTGTTTGTATAACCTGATCGGAACAAAGCGTAAAGGTGCAAGACAGCCCTTTCCACCTTACTGCTAATCCTTTTTTTAAAATTTACCATATTCATGTGATAGTTCCGTATCTTCCTCAGCTAGTTTACAAAATAGTTCTGGTTAGCCATGGGCCGTTAACTTTTTACAAAAACTGATAGACCAGAAGCGAATAGATGTGATTGTGTCTTCCATCTAAATTACTTGAGAATGTTGGTCTATTAAATATCTGTTGATATTTAAGTGCAGAAGCAGCCTCTAACACCTTGTAGTCCACTTGTATCAAACTGCAACATCTCAAGTTTATGATAAGATCAGCAATTCAGTAAAATCTAGCTAGGTTTCTTAAGACAACCCAGTTGAGAACCAAGATTGCTGTGATCTATGTCCTAATAAGACTGTTACTTGACAAATATTTCATTCTCGGGTCTATGGAGCAAACTGCTCATCCAGTACAAGATTCCATTGGCAGAAAGGTTGCTTCTCTGCAGAAATAAGAAACTTGGCTGACAAGTGCTTCTTCCATAATGTGTGGTTTTGTTTATAATCTACTATATAAAAGTCAAAGTTTGTCTGTTTGTGAGTTTGTCTGTTTATCTGCGTCAGGCAGGCGAAGACCTCATATGATTGGCTGTTTGAGGCGAGAAGACCTCATACAATCGGCTGCCTGTGACGATTCTGTGGAATCCTGGGGTTGACAGTTCAGGGAGGGGCCTTTAGAATTCTCATCCAGACAGTTCAGGCCAGTTGCTATGGAGATGAGGTCTACCAGCAGGAAGGAGGGCAGTGTATTTCCTCAGGAACCCAAACTCTTGGCTGTTAACAGCTCTGAATACAGATTGGATTGGGGAATATGGGGGAAATTTATATGTATTGGACAAAATGGATTGGGGAATTAGGGGCACAGGATCTCAAATCTGTGTATTTCAACTGCATCCAATTCCTAAGGCAAGGTAATTCCTAAGGTATTTCTAGCAATTATTACCTATGAGAAAGTAAAATCCCAGGCAATGCCAGGTAAATACACTTGTAGGCTATATTGTTACTTACTCCAAATTAAGCAGCATGGTAGGTGGCTTTTAGAATATCTGTGAGCAAATATATCCTGCCTTTCAGGTGTAGAGGGGTCAAGGGACTGAGTGGGATGTGTTGGCGCTGGGGGAATCAAGATACCTGACTAAAAGGAGCCAGAATTTGGTGAATACCCGCTTAAGTGTGGTAATGGCCATTCAGTTAACAAGAGTCCTGATAAAGTTTTATCTGCTCAAAAGAGCGCATTGTACTCTTTCAGCTGTGTGTCTGAATGATTTGTGCTTTGGGCTGATCATTGTTGAAGTTCTTCCTGGCTCTCCCATCTTTCCTTGCCTGACACTTTGAATGGTCCCCAGCCATTTATATCAGCAGTGGTTAATTTTGTTTCCAAGAAAGTTTGAATGATGTGATTTGCCCAAGAGAATCAAATTTGGTCAGAACACATATTTGTCTGAACTGCATACAGAAGAAATGAACTATTTAATCTCAAGTGCAAGATGGAGTAGGAGAGACTCACAGTGGCTACATTTGCTCTATTCTTGTGAGCGGTAAAGTTGTTGTAAGAGACTATTGGGAGGCAAGAAAGTAAGGATTGGGCAACCAAGAACTTGTTACATTGAAATTTTTGGGGAAGTTACACATACTGTCCTGTGGGCATGTTGGATGGGGCACAGTAATCGTGTGCCAGAACACCTCATTCTGGCAGAATTAAATTCATTGTGGTGGTGGGAAGGCTGTTACTGAAGGAGATGCCTGACAAGTCCCACTTCAGGCAGCTGTAAACAAACCCAGAATGTCAGGAGAAAATACTAATAGAACATGGCCCCAAAGCCCAGAAAACCCACAACAACCTATAAACCCAGAACTCTCTAGTAGGTAGGATAGTAGTCAGATGGTCAGCTTATTACTTTGTGTTGATCATTCAAAGTCCTACTACACAACAGTCAGCTAGCTATTAGTTGCAGCTTTCTGCTGCATAGCTAGCAAAAACTGAGCTGTGTTGCAATTGCCCAGTCTGATATTTCAAGTTATTTCACAGGGTTGTGTCCTGGAATCAGATGGGGCAGGAAGTAGCATATTACAAATTGAAATAGTTCATTTTTGGGTCTGCCACTGATAGCCTACTGCCTTGTTTCTCAGAAACCCATGCTGACTGTCTGTTTAAATATCTTCTCTGGAACCTTTCCCAGTATTGATGTCAGGCTGAGCAGGTGGTAATAGTTTGGATCCTCTTTTTTTCCCCTTTTTTTGAAGATGGGGACAGTATTTGGCCTTCTCCAGTTTGCTGGGACTTCTCCCATTCTCCAGGAATTCTCAACGATTACTCCCAAAGGTTCTGAGATTACTTCTGCCAGTTCCTTTAATACCCGTGGATGTAGTTCATCTGGCCTTGGAGACTTTTATCCATTTAGAGTAGCTAGGTATTTCTGTACTACCTTCTTACTATACTGTGCAGCATTTCCCCTACCACATCATCTTCTCCATTTTCTCCAGGTAGGGCACTGTTTTCCTTTTGGGAGAAGACCATGGCAAAGAAGGTGTTGAGTAGTTCTGCCATTTCTCTGCCCCCTATTAGCATTTCACCATCTTTTCCACTCAGAGGCCCTGCGATTTCCTTGATCTCCCTTCTGCTACGGACATAACAAACAAAAACAAAAAACAACCTTAATGTCTTTAACCTCTCTAGCAAGTCTGGGTGTTTTCTGCACTTTAGCTTTTCTGACTTTCTCCCTACTTAATATGTATAAATTCCTCTTTGATGACTGCCCTCTTTTTCATTTCCTCTACATGTCCCTTTTAAATTTTAGCTGTGTTGAAAGTTCTTTAGACATCCATCCTAGACTTTTTAGACACTTCCTATTTTCCCTCTTCATTGGCATTGTTTGGAATTGTGCCTTCAGTATCTCGCTATTAAGAAACCCTCACCAATCATGAACTCTCTTCTCTGTTAGTATTCCTGACCATGGGATGACACCTAGTATTTCTCTAAGTTTACTGAATTCAGCTTTCTTAATGTCTAGAAGACATGTCTGACTACGCTTGGCATAGTCAGTTCTACCTAAGGTTCCTGCCACCTCCACCCCATTAACCATCATTGTTGTTAGGATAGTTATTGAGACTCATCCCACCAGGTTTCAGCAATGTGTATCATACCTGCTTTCTGTGCTACAAGTCCTAGTTCATCACATTTATTTCCCATGCTCTGTGCATTAGTGTAGAGGCATCTGAGACCATAGGTGACTCCCCCAGCTGCTTATTTTAGTTTCTTTGCCTCCCACTGTTGGGTTCTTGTACTTTTTGCCCATTTATCTCTAAAAGATTCAGATTACTATGTGCAGCACTTGATGAATTCCTGCAGTCAATCATACTGTCTCCCTCACCCTATAACTCAGTTTAAAGCCCTGCTGATTAGGTTTGTGAGACTCCTAGCAAAAACATTCCTGCCAACAGTTGTTAGGTGCAACCCATCACATGCCAGAAGTCCATCTACGTGAAACTGCTGACCATGTCCAAGAAGCCAAACCATTCTTGACAGCATCCTCTGCAGATCCCATTGTTCACTGCCATTATTTTTCTTTCCCTTCCTGGGTTGTGTCCTTCAGCTGGGAGAAGAGATGAAATGTCAACCTGTGCATCAAGGTCTTTCAGCTTTCCATCCAGAGCCACATAATCTCTTAGGATCTTTTGAAGGCTGTTTCTTGCAGTGTCATTGGTTCCCCCATGGACCAAAAGGAAGGGGTATGGGTTGGAGTACTTACAAAGTTACAAAAACAGCCTGAGTCATATTCAGCCATGGTTAAAAAGAAACATAACTCCTGATGCAACTAGCTGAACATTCCTATTCTACTCAGAACATTCAATATGATGTCCTGGGTATTGGATGGCCATGAGAAGATGGGAGTCTGCACCCCTTTGTCCAGCCTTTGACCAAGCTTCCCTAGGGAACTTGAGGCAGGTAGCACCCTGTGATAATGGGGCTTCCCATTATCTAGACTTAGCTAAAAGGGGGACACTTCCCTCTTCAGGTAAACCAAGGGTTAATAAGGTGTTGGGATTAGATTACATTTTAGTGTGTGGTCAGCATCATAGGTCATGTGGGTCAGCATCATAGGTCATGTGGGTCAGCATCGTAGGTCACAGGGTGAGACTTGACCAATCAAAAAGGAAAGAGGTGAGCATCTTCAGGATGCTTCCAGATGCTTCCAAGGAGAAGTTATAAAACTTCTTGCGAGGCCATGTGGCTGAGAGAGAGAGAACAAAGGGATAACAAAGAACAACAACCCAGGAACCTCCTGGAGGGGGGTTCTGAGCCAGTAGCAGGCTGCAGGCCATAGGCCTCACCTCCTGGCCTCTTCCTTTAGAACATCTAAGCCTGAGAACCGTCTGTGAGTACTAGACTAAAGTAGTTAGTCGCGTTAGGGACTTTTCTGTTATTTTGGAGGCTGGCTGATCTAAAGAATGTATCTGTGCTTTTATATCTGTTCTTTTGTAACTACTTGTAACTAAGCATGCCTGGGAGGAGGGGGCTTCCCATGTGTGGTAATTTGCCTTGTTTATTTGCATATCTTTAATAAATACTTTCTGTAAAAGACCCTGTTTCTCTCCTTCCCACGCCAAGCTAGGTAGACTGGGGGGAAAGGAAGATCCTTAAGCTTAGGGATGTACATGGTTGGACAGGGTCCCACTGTACTGTCCAAGTGTCCAGATAATTCATAATTCAGTGGGTGGTGGCAGCGAAAATGAATTAACAGCTAAAATTCATAACAGGCTGGACTATACGTCCCAGCAGCACATGGGGACTTTCCAGCTTCACACACCCCCAAACCTCTCTAGCAGTCCTCAAGTCTCAGTCTCTTAGTGTCTCTGTGTGCACCTTGTGGCACCTCCCCAAAGTTTTTATAACCACTCACTTGGGAACATCACCACACTTCTTTCCAAACCGATCATCCTCATTGGGCAATTGTTTCTTGTGATCTTTGAATATTCCAGGAATTGCCCTAGGAACTTTGACTTGCATTTGCGGATAGGATTTTTTTCTTGAACTTGTTCATCGTTAACTGCCGTCGACTCCAACCTGTGGTGACTTTATGGGTGAGAGACCGCCAGGTAACCCTTATCATCAGCTGCCCTGCCCAGGTCTTGCAGATTCAGGGACGTTTCTACCGTGATTGAGTCTTTCCATCTATAATGCCATCTTCCTCTTTTGCTACTGCATTATTGTCTTTTTTAATGAGTCGTGTCTTCTCATGATAATGGCCAAAGTATGACAGCCTCAGGTTAGTCATCTTGGCTTCTAGGGAGAGTTCAGACTTGATTTGCTGTAGAACCCATTCATTTGTCTTTTTAGCAGTCCAGGGTATCTGTAGAACTCTTCTCCAGCACCACATTTCAAATGAGTTAATTTTCTTCCTGTCAGCTTTCTGTACTGTCCAGCTTTCACAACCATACTTATACAATGGACCATTTGCTAAATCAGTTACATGGACTCTGATCAAAACCTGGTTCAAATCTCCACCAAAGCTGAAATGTCCAGGGTACAAGAATGAAGTAGTTCACCTCAAGTTTTTTAACTTGTACTTTCAATATGCTTGTTGTTGTTGAAAGAACTTGATCTTAATCGTTTTAACAAACTGATTAAAGTAATGCTTGGGAATCAAATTTTTGTCTAGCGGTAAGGCATTCACTCTTCAGAGCATTAAAAAAAGTCATAACTGATAACTTCTGAATTGTCAGTCAATGAAAGATCATCCTTCTTAAATATGGAGTTGTAGGGTGTGCAAATATTGGGTAATTTCATAATGAAAGCTCACAGGCTTTCTGTTTCCAACATTTGTAAGCAGAGCGTATGCATGATGGCTAAAACACTTCATATTGTGAACTTACAAGCTATATAGCTGCATAGAAATTCGTGAATGGTGACAACACCTTACATACTAAAGTTATTCCAAGAAACATTGTACAGTGACTAAACAAGTCACTTTTTATCCTCCAGGATAAAAACATGGTGCTAGGTGTCAGTGAATAGGAATTGTGCAGCCTTGAAAATGGTAGACAGTAACTAGCATTCCTAATCGCTGTCTAGCCTGGTTAAAGCTGTTGGGACTTGCAATCCCAGAACATCTGAAAAGTCAATCTAACCCAAAACTACTCTCATGATTTGGGATACATACCCCTACCAGGAAATTTTGCAATACAAAGGTATTGTGTGGAAGAGCAAATTAAGCAGAACAAAAATTCTGTTCATCCTTCCATACCAAAATGGTATCTGGCACTCATACTAATCTGCAGTTTTAAACATTCTTAAGTTTCAGAATAGGGCTAATGTGCTATTGTGGTGTGAATGTTGAACTTAGACTCCTGGGAGATCAGAGTTCAAATCCCCACTCAGCTGTGGAAACCCTTAGGGTGCCTTGAGCAAGTTACATTCTCTCAGCCTTAAAAGGAAGGCAGTGGCAATCCTCTTCTGAATACGTCTAGCTAAGAGGACCTGAAAATAGATGTTACTGTAAGTCAACATTTTGAGCTTCTGGTGAGCAGCCAAAAAGGTACTGTTTCACTTGGCCTTGGTACTTAATTTCTGTGCTTTAACTATTTGAAAAAGTAGATGTTATGATTGTTTAGATTACATTTAAACATTTTTAGAGTATTTTAGTGTGTTTTTAAAATGTTTTCGTCTTCGTACTGTTTTAATTGCTTTTTATTTGTCCGTCACCTCATATCTTAAATAAACTCAATAGCACATAGCTATAGAATATTCCCTAAACATTTTTCTTACTAACTTCTAACAAAGGTGTTAGAGAGTCAAAGAAGAATGCTTCTTGTCCTTACCTGCAGTTTTCAGGTTCACTTAATAGATTGCCTTGAATCTGATGCTAGTCTTCTCTTCACATAAAAGAAGGGTGTGCTTTCTACCAGTTGCCATGCAGCCGGGTATGTAGGAATAGGAGTCCTGTGGCCTTCTTGTTGATCTGCAGGCCCCATCAGCTCTAGCCAGCATAACCAATCGTGAGGAATAAGGGGAGTTGCAGTCCAACATCTGCAGGGTTGCATGATTCTCATAGAAGGAAAAGTAGGATTCAAAACAACTTTTTAATATCGTCACTGCACGTGGTAACCTGTGAATCAGTGCTGGCCCCCTGGAGAGTTTCTGAGAAAGGACAAAAAAGTTGTAGTCAATAGGCACAAATGTGATGTCACTCCCAGGCACATATGGATTGGAAGTTGATGGTCTCTCATATCAGATAGCTTAGGAAGCACTGGTTTACACAATATTTTGAACTTACATCCAAGTGGTTGGAGTTAGACATGCTCTGCTCTCTGGTTTGTAGCAGCTGCTGTAAGACTGTAATATGTTCATGTATCAGAATTTGTGCAGTTGCGCTCTTGCTGCCTTCTAAACCTTGAAACTTTTTATAGGTTAATACAATAGAGTTAACTAATTTTGGATATATGGCCTTCTTAGCACAGTTGTTGAGAAGAACTAGGATATGAATATGAATCTCACAATAGGTTATAAGTGTTATTTTGAAGTAAGCCAGAATAATCTGGAAAATTTTTAGTGTGCTTCCATTGTGTGTTGTCAGTTTTTTAGATTCAGTAGAAGCATAATGACACATTCTTCAGTATGTGCGATGCACAATTTTATATTCTTAAATTTTTTCTAGTTCTAGTTTCTGCCTTTGTATGGGATGGCTTGCACAGTATCTGTTGGCTTGATCTATCACTTCCACATACCACACCAGTTGTCAGTCCTTGTTCATATTCAGCTCTTTTGGTCTAGACTATCTTTCTATTCAGCATTTACTGAGATCCATTCATAATACCTCCTTCTTGTCTTTGATCTACAAGGTTTAGTATGCATAAATTGCTTAGTGCACAGGGCAGATATCCTATTTCCCTAAAATGAAGTAGGACACATTTATTTCTTCCACATCTAGGCTAGAAAAATCAATTGGAACTCTCACTAAACGCTGATTTTCAAAATAATATTGCTTGTAAAATACCAGGATTATTGAAATATTTCACTTGGGAAAAATATGGCTTTGCTGTTAATTTTCTGCTTTTGAGGTACTGAACAGTCTGTTTTTAAATGACAGATTCTATCTTAATAGTTAGTAAGCACAAGTGAGGTCCTGCAACAAAAAGTGCTGTGTGACTATTCTAATAGTCTAGCCAGCCATACTTCTCTCCAGGGTACTCCTGTTCCTTCCCTTTTCTTGTTCCCCTTTTTTAACTCTTAAGCAAACAATTTAAAATCATGTCTTTGTACAAATTTGGATGAAACCAGTAGGCCCCCAGAAGCTTTTTAATAAAAAGCCATGTTTTAACTTTGCACCAAAAGGAAACCAGCATTGGTGCCATTTGAGCCTCTAAGGGTGCAACAAGAGATGAACTCCTCTCTCACATCCTCACAAAGTATATTGCTATCACTAGTGGGACACGGGGGATTATCCTTTCTGCAGGCCTTAGTCTTGAACAGGCATAGAGATGGAAAACACCTCCAGATATTTAGGTTCCAAGCCATTTAATGTAATACCAGTGCCTTGAATTCAGACTAGAAATGTAGTGGTATTATTAAAAACTGAGGTATGTGTGGTTTATATCAGTTGTTCCAGTCAGCATTTTACATTAGTTGAAGTTTCTGAGTCATGCTTAAGCAGGGTAAATTACAGTAATCAGTTCATGACCTGCTGTGGTCAGGTTATCCCTGTCCAACGAAGACTCTAGCAGACTAGTCAAAGCTGGTCACAAGTATTCTTGAGGCTACCTGTACTGCCAGAGACAGATCTAGGAGTAGTTCCTTGCTAGAGACCCTTGAAGCTGATTTTCGGCAGCATACTGATCGCACCCATCCCCCACATTCTTAATGACGTCAGTTGTTTTGTATAGTTGCTAAACTATGTGGGATAGGATGAAACTCTGTGGTACCCCACAGCTTAATAGTTGTTGAAGAGATGTTGTTCAGTAGAAGTTAATCACTAGTGCTATCAGCTGGAAAATTCTCAACAACATTCAGGAATCGCTCAGATTCAGTACATCTCCAGCAGCAGATGTTTTAAATGATCCACCATCGCTGCAGGAAGGGTCTGCTACACTCAAGCAAAGCTTCACAAGAATAGTATTTGATTATGAAACAAGATTACTGCAGTTGGTTTTCATTGGGGTGGATTGGATAGACTGAAGCTTTTATTTATTCAGATAATGCTAATGGCTTCCAGTCATAGGCCTGTTAAGCAAGTTTTGGGCCTATCTAGACTCCATTATCCTGTTCATATAGTGCTAGGAAGATGCTTCAGGGAAGCTACATGTGGCATGAGAGCAGCAGCATTTATTTGTTATATTTTCTCTACATCTGGAATTGAGGTTTAAATTTACTTAACCAAGGCACAATGACATATATACTTTATGGCTGGTTCCATGTGCTGAAAGGGGCTTTAGTCATGTTCACCTGAACTGCTCTGGAATGGAAGGGAGTTTCAGAAAGCTGTTTGGGATAAGGCAGAGAGTTCTGTTCAAAGAGGAGGGATACAATTCCACCAAGGTATATGAGAAGCCAGTGTGATGTAGTGGTTTGAGTGTTGGACTACAGCCCAAGTTTGATTCCCTGCTTGACCAGGGTGAACTTGAGCATATCACATAGTCTCAGCCCCAGAAAACCTTATGGTAGGTTTGCTTTAAGGTCAACATAAGTTGGAAATGACTTGAAGGTGTACAAGAACAACAAGGTATACAAGAGCGCAAGATTGCAATTGTAGCTTGTTGAAAGTTTAAACAATATTGCTGTTCTGGAAATATTTAAATGATACATTTAGTAAAATAAAATGTGGTGCATTGCTTATTATATAATCTACTCTCACAAATTTTATTTAACTGCAAAAGTGTACCAAAGGACTGGCTTAAAAGATGTTTGTCTCATTGCACCC
Source organism: Ctenosaura bakeri (assembly GCA_948474755.1). Classification (NCBI taxonomy): domain Eukaryota; kingdom Metazoa; phylum Chordata; class Lepidosauria; order Squamata; family Iguanidae; genus Ctenosaura; species Ctenosaura bakeri. The sequence goes on along the minus strand of CAOLHI010003369.1, from coordinate 110,116 downwards.
ATGCAAAAAGCCCTCAGGTTTCAAGTGAAACTGAGATTGCAAAAATCAGTTCTTCTCAGCTTTTGGTCCTCCAGATGTTTTAAATCCTAGTACATCCTTGTACATGTTGTTTGGAACTTCTGGGAGTTGAAGGCCAAAGACTCTGGAAGGGAGTGAGAACCACTAGCATAAATAATAAATCGTTTAAGAAGTACCTACGTAATGCTTCACCATCTCTTGCTTCTATGTTTGTCACCAGATGTTCCTTACCTTCCATGTGACAAGGAGTGTTGGTAGTGAGTAAGACCTGTTCAATAGGTGGAGTCAAAATTTAAGAAAGCTGATGGTTAGATAATACCCCATTCTTACAGTTGTAGAATTGAAAGGGGGCTCTTGAGCTTTTGAGTCCAACCCCCTATTTGGTGCAGGTTCTCCAACTAAAGAATCATCAGTAGGTAGCTATCCAGCCTCTCTTTGAAGACATCCAGAAAAGGAGCCTCTATTTCTTCTCTAGGCAGTTGGTTCATTTGCCAGACCACTCTTACTGTAAAGAAGTTTCTTCTGCTGTTCAATCAAAATCTGCCCTCCTATAACTTAAAATGTGGTTCTGCCCTCTGAGGCAGCAGAGAACACACTGCGCCATCTTCTCTGTTACAGTCCTTGAGGTATTTAAAGAAAGTCATGTCACCCCTCAGTCTCTCTTTGCCAGGTTGAACATGCCCAGCTCTTTCAAGTTTTCCTCATATGTTTTGTTCTCCATATCCCTTATCACCCTCATTAACCAACTTGTCTGTATTTTTCCCAAAATGAGTTGTCCAGAACTGAACAGAATACACCAGACGAGGCCTGACTAGTGCAGAATGGTTGTTAGTTCGCTTGACTTGGAAACTGTGCTTTTATTAATGCAGACTACAATAGCATTTGCCATCTATTCTGCAGCATCGCACTGCAGGATCATGTTAAGCTCATGTTCATGATCAGCAGTAATCCCAAGGCCTTTTTCACATGTAATACTGCTGAGCCATGTATTCCCTCATCCTCTATCTGTGCATTTGGTTTCTGTGGCCTCAGTGTAGAATTTTGCCTTTGTCTGTATTGAATTTCATGAGCTGTTGTCCAACCAATTATGAATCCATTTGATGGTGTTTCTGTCTATCCTGTATCAGTTTTCTAATCAAAATGTTATGGGAGACCTTATCAGATGCTTTGCTAAAATCTAGATAAATGACATCCACAGTATTTCTATGATTTATTAAGCAAGTGAACTGATTAAAAAAAAAATCTAAGATTTGTTTGGCAGGATTTGTTCCTGTGGATCACTGTACTGTCATCAAGATACTTGCAAACCTATACTCCTGTATAATCCGTTCTAATATTTTTCCTGGTGTTGAGGTTGTCAGACTGGCCTGTAGTTTCCTGGATCTTTTGCCTTTTATGAAGAGAGGAATGTTTACTTTTCTTTGACACTTTACACATTTACCAAGATTTCTCAAAAAGGATGGGAAGTGATTCTGTGAGTGCATTAACAAATTCCTTTGTTACTCTGGGATGCACTTATCTGGCCCTGCAGATTTGAACTTATTTAGGTTAACCAAGGTGATTCTTGACTAACTCCGTATCAGTCTTAATTTACAATCTGGATTCCTTGTCAAGGTCTTTGCTGATGCACGGAAGCACGTAGTTCTCTTCTTGGAATAAAACTGAAGCATAATTGTTATAGACCCATTGTCTTTTATTTGTGATCTGTTAGCATTTTGCCATCCTTGCTAGCATCAATCCAACCATTTCATTGATCATTCTCTTGCTTTGAACATACTTGAAAACCTCACTTCATGTTTCCTACTTCTCTAGCCAGTCTCAGGTCCATCAAAACCACATTTTGAGCTTTAACTTTCCTTACACTATTCCTGCAAGCTTGGGCTACTTATCTGCAGTTTTCTTGGTGATTCATCCTTATTTCACCTTCTTGTTATTTGGGCTTCAGCTATCCTGGTAAGACACAGGATAGATTTGATTTCCAGGGGTCACTGTTGATTTTTAGATCCCAGCATCTAGCTCATGATTTTCCTGCTTTATGCCTGACATAGGAAAAGGGTCAGTTGGATGTGTAAAAAATCAGTTACAGGGGAAACCTGTAAAATTTGTGTTCATTTAGTTGTGTGAATAATGATAAAGTGAAATTGTAGGTCTGTTCACACATAGCTAGTAGTCCCTTCACAGTTTGTTATACTTTGATCATATTTGGGAACATCACTATGAAGACAGTAACAGAAAAGAAGGGAAAAAAACCAGCCAGTGCAAATCAGGGTTGCATCAATAGGAATATAGTGTCTAGGTCAAGGGAAGGTCGCTCTATTCTGCTTTGGTCAGACCCCACCATGTCCAGTTCTGGGCACCACAGTTCAGAGAGGATATGTTGACAAGCTAGAAGGTGTCCATAGGAGGGCCATCAAAATAGAAAAGGGCCTGGAAACCAGGAGTAGCTTGGGTAAGTTTAGCCTGGAGAAGAGAAAGTTAAGCAGTGACATGATAGTTATGTTTAACTGTTTGAAGGGGTGTGATATGGAGGATGGAGCAAGCCTGTTTTCTGCTGCTCCAGAGGCAAAGAAAGACATGGAGCAATGGCTTCAAACATCAGGAAAAGAGATTCTGTCTAAACATGAGGAAGAACTTCCTGACAGTAAGTGGAATAAGCTGCCTCAGAATGTAATAGTCTCTCTTTCTTTTGAGGTTTTTAAACAAAGGCTAGATGGCCATCTGTCAGGAATGATTTGATGATGTATTACTGCTTGGCAAGGGATTGATCGGACTTGATGTCCCTTCTATGAAGAGTTAACCATTGTGCAACCCTGTAGATTTACAAGCCCATGCAGCACACTGACTTCAAATCATACTGGGGTAGGGAATTCACCATCCATCCCACAAGCTTCTTTTGCTTTTATTTCTAATCAGTGGTTGGAGAGAAGAAAGTATTTGAATATTGGGAAGCTGTTGCATAGAACCAGGTTCTGGTTATCAGCCTAGAAAACCATTGGATGGAATTGAGCTAGAATGTACTGCATGGTTTCAGATCAGTACAGGAAAATGTTGTTAGTGCTACAGAAACTAAAAAGCTAACAACTCTGTGAAGTATTTTATATTATTGTCTACATACAGAGTTGCCTTATATGGAACTGAATCATGGTCAGCCCAGCTTGACTTGCCAATTATTGTATGAGGCTTTAAGAGCATTTTCTAGCTCCTTACTCAAGACCTCTTGGGATTGTGGTCTTCATGTGAAGCACATTAACTGAGCTGTGACTTAGTGCTTGGAACACAAAATGGGGTTTGGTGGAGTACTTCATAGCCATAGGTGAGAAGAGTTGTGTTTTGCATAATTGATTTAGAGGACAACCTGGCAACTGTACTGAAGATATAGAAGACAGATCTTCCTTTCTAGGTTGGTGCTAAGGGAGGAGTGAGATCTGCATTTGAGAACCTGTATGACAAAACAGCAAAAACTACCATAACCAAGCGTCAAGCTGCCTGGTTTGTGGTCAGTTAATGAAGCATGCTATCTTTTGCACAAGCACTGTTTGTCATCTCTGCCTGTGAAAAGGTAGTACATCCTCATTTGAGGAATGAGGGAGGGCAGAATGCATTTCTGTAGCTCACCTACAATTTTAGTAGCTTCTGGTGGAGAGCTATTCAAGTAGTTGAGTGTGTGGCTTAGTTTCTCTTCATCTCCACAGTTAAACTTGTTAGTGTAACTTATTTTCAGGTGAATATTTATAAATTAAAGACTTAAAATAATAAAATGGCTTGGTTAGAATTTGCTGCTAGTGCTTCATTGTCTGAAATTAGTTTCCATTCTAGGATGTTGACAGTCCTCATGTCTTGAGAGAAAGCAGGGATTCTAGTTAAAACTCAAGTTTAGTTGTCGGCATAGTAGCTGAAATTGGTAGTTGTCTTGCTGTTTTTTCAGTAACCTTTGCACTGTGCATCATCAGTTCTTTTCAGTCTCTAAACTGTTATTGCCTCAGTAGTGAAAGCCAATATCTTAAGAACTTCAGTGGGGGATGGTATGCAGTCATAGAATCATAGAATTGGAAGAGACCACAGAGGCCGTCCAGTCCAACCCCCTGCTATGCAGGAACACATCTCAAAGGACTCCCAACAGATGGCCATCCAGCCTCTGCTTAAAAACTTCCAAAGAAAGAGACTCTACCACACTCCAAGGCAGCATATTCTACTGCCGGATAGCTCTGACTGTCAGGAAGTTCTTCCGGAGGTTCAGGTGGAATTTCCTTTCCTGCAGCTTGAATCCTTTGCTCCTTTTCCTAGCCTCTGGAGCAGAGGAAAACAAGCCCACTCCCTCCTTGACATGACATCTCTTCAGGTATTTAAATATGGCTATCATGTCCCCTCTTAACCTTCTCTTCTGCAGACTAAACATGCCAGATCCCTAAGCGACTCTACATAGGGCATGGCTTCCAGACTCTTCACCATTTTGGTCACGCTCTTCTGGACACACTCCAGTTTGTCGATATCCTTCTTGAATTGCGGTGCTCAAAACTGGACGCAGTATTCCAGATGAGGTCTAACCAAAGCAGAATAGAGTGGTACAATTACCTCCCTCAATCTATACACTATATTCCTATTGATGCAACCAAGAATCACATTGGCTTTCTTGACTGCCATATCACACTGCTGACTCTTGTTCAGTTTGTGATCTACCAAGACTCCTAGATCCCTTTCACACGTACTGTTTTCCAGCCATTTGTCTTCCATCCTGTATTCCATTTTTTCTGCCCACCTTACATTTCTCTCTTTTGAAATTCATTTTGTTAGAGTGATGTGGTCTTTCTGCAGTCTTGTAAGAAAAGATTTATTGCAGAACAACATTGTGACAGACTTTCCCATTGAACTGATTAGTTGAATGCAGGACTGGGAATTCTGGGCAATCCAGATCTTATTTGGCTACAAGGCTTAGGAACCCACATCGGCATATCTTCCCAAGCGATGCTGGGAGTCAAACATCTGAAGGGCTGCTCCCTGGTTTAAGAGGAAAAGCATCTCAGTCAATTGAGTTTGCTGTTTAAATATAATCAGATTAATTACACGTAACCCGGCTTGCAAAATTATGTTGCTTGATGAAGAGTGTGGAAAAGTTATTTTTGGGACTACAACCTGCAGGTGCTCTGTCAGCATGACCAGAGAATTCTGGAGTCGTAGTCTTTAAAAAAAAAAATACCAACTCTGAAATATTTTGTCAAAAGATTTTTAATGGAAACATTGTATTTTAAGTGATACTAATCTTAAATTAATATTAATTTTAACTTACTATTAATTAAATTAGTATTAATTTGTGTCAGGGTTAAGGTAATCTTGGATAATAAATCAATCTTTCAAATGCATTTAGATAATTCCAGTGGTGTACATCTATTGGATCCCTCTGCTGCTTTTCACAGGGATAGCCTTTCTTTCTCACGGCATCCTCAGAAGCTGCTCTGGAGGATACAGAGCCAGGAGTTTTTGTGCTGGGAGCATGGCAGGGAAGAAATCTAATTTCTCTGGATATCAAAGTACAGTGTTGGATCTTAGTCTTCAGAGTGCTGACATCTATGCAGTTGTCTTTGTGTTCAACCAGTGGCTTGTCCCCTGTTTTATATTAAAAATGCTGCTGAGCTCAGTAAGACTCATCTGTGGTTTTTCTTTTCTCTTTCAGCTTTGGGAGCAGCATATGGCACAGCAAAGAGTGGCACAGGTATTGCAGCCATGTCAGTCATGAGGCCAGAGCTGATCATGAAGTCCATCATTCCTGTTGTTATGGCGGGTATTATAGCAATCTATGGCTTGGTAGTGGCAGTCCTTATTGCCAACTCCCTCACATCCACAATCACACTATACAAGTAAGTTGTGAGTCATCAGAACTGAAAGCTGCACTCAGATAGAAGATAAAATAGCCAGGTTACTTGCCAGCTATAAATGGGTATGGGGTGTGTGTGTAAGTGTGTAATTTTGTTCTCAGTTAATTGAAATCTAAGGTGTGAATTACAGTGCAAGCAGACAAGACCACTGTAGAAAACAAAACTATGTAAGCTGCGTTGCCATGTTTGGCTGAGTGTTAATGCCATTTGAAAGATAGTCCTCACATAAATAAACAGCGGTACTTGTATTAACATGTGGTATCCATAACAATTTTCAAAAATGAGCAATTGCAGGTAAAACAACAGACATTTTTAGTAGGTTTTTACCAAGCTGTTGCTTTCAGGTTGTTAAGGCACATTACTTAAATATATAACAGTGATGTACAGTGAAATGGGTTAAGCAATGAATTATTCAGTGATGGTTAATCTGAAGCATGTTTGTAAACTAATCCTTTTCCTGCTATGTTAGACTTCACCAGGCACAGATACTCTCCATGTGGTTGAAATCTAATCAGTTTTAAATTTTCATGAGAACTTGTAACTAATTGGTAACTTAGTGGCCATGAGGTGTGCTTTAAGGAAATAACTGGCCATGACTGCAGTTTCAATTTTAATGGTAGCTATTTTCTAAAAAACAGTAGAGCTAGGATAAAAAGAGAAGGATCCCACAAATAGATGTTGTTTTCAAAAATTTTGGCAGTGATACTTTAATTGTTTGAAGAGATTTTTCTGGGTGCTCATTAATGAGTCAGTGTTAGCTAAAGGAAACCAGATTCTTTCAAGGACACTCCTGGAAGATTATGACTTCAGTGTCACAGGTCAGTTACCTGCCATTAAACTTGTCTCCCTTGTTCTTTTCTTGCAGGAGCTTCCTTCAGCTGGGGGCTGGTCTGAGCGTCGGCCTCAGTGGGCTGGCTGCTGGCTTTGCCATTGGCATCGTGGGTGATGCAGGCGTACGGGGGACTGCACAACAGCCTAGGTTATTTGTGGGCATGATTCTCATCTTGATCTTCGCTGAAGTCTTGGGTCTCTATGGCCTCATTGTTGGCCTTATCCTTTCCACAAAGTAAAAAAAAAAAATCACCACAGAGTATGATGTAAAGAAATGATGACCTCCCCCCAAGCTCCAGAATGAAAATGGTCTCTCCACAATGTGTACAGTTGTCATCAGTTTGGTAGTTGATCTCTTGTAAATGCGCAATGTATGTTAGTGACTCGTCTGTCTTGTGTGTACTTCAATATTAAAATACCGGATGAGCTGCTTCAAGCCCCTTTAGCAAGACTTGAGGGAAGCTCATGAGAAATTTTCCATCCATTTTGCCATTAGAGTACTTTATGTATAAATATGAACTAGAAATAGTAACTTTTTTCTCATCACTGGATGTTTTATTTATAAGACTTGACATGTTCATACATATGGAGCAAGAGTTTTCAATTTCCCATGCTATATATATTAATCTCATATATAGATAGATTAATACACTGTGGGGTTAATTGTAAGTGCAGAGAAATCCTTGGATGTAATTTGATTCTAAAAGATTGCTGTTGTGTCCTGGTATTGGAGTGTGAGACTGTTTGTGTTCATAACAGCAGAAATGTCTGAGACACTCCTGTATTCCCAGTAGTAAAATCTGTATGCTCTGGCATCTAAAGTTGTGCACCCAGTGTTGGGTTTTACAGTTATACGTTTCCAGATAATAAAATTTCCTCCACTACATCATTGTAAAGAGGTGTGTCTTGGTATGATTCTCTTAGAGGTGGACTGATGCACCACTGGGTAGTCATGCCTGGATTTTACAAGCTAGTCTGACTCAGTAAATTGACCTAAGAAGTGGCTGCATTGTTAACTAACAGTATGCTCTCAATACTGGAAAAACAATGTATTATGAAACATGCAGGAGCAACTTTTTAAGGTGTATGGAAGGCTGCAGAAGTAAAGGGGGGATCAGTGATGTGGACACAACTAGCAGAAGCCAGTGGGAGTGTACCTTCGGATCCTGGCCATGGCTTTCAGTGCTGAACATAGACTTCATACTGCGTACCATGTAACATTCAGCTGATGTATAGAAGCATGCTAATCCTTTGTGTATTGAGAGGCATGCATGTAGCATACATCTGCATGTATCACTATAAACAGGACTTCACACAGGTAATAAAACATGAAGACCTGCCACTGCACTTGTGTGTAGCTACAAGTTTGGGAACCACGCAAGCCCCTCACTAGATCCAGTTTGGGGTGAGGGAGTAAAACTTTGCCTTCTGCCACTGCAGGGGGTATGGGAAGGAATTCTATCACATTTTTACAACTTTTTAATGAAGTAGTTGGTAAGCTGAAAGCTTTCATTTTGTAAAAAAAGGTATAAAACAAGTCAGAGAGACCAGAAACACAGCAAAATTGCTTACTAGAGAGGATGTATGGGGGCAGGATTTTGAGTTTTCAAAAATAAGTTCTTGGGGGTTCATACAGCATTTTACCCACTCCTAATTGCAGAATTCTCCTTTTGTACTGCCAGCCTGTAATTTGGCCTGTAATTTGAAAGATGCTTTATAAAACTTGAGAGTGGGATTTAAATCACTGTGAAGCTCGAGGTGGATCTTGTTGAGGTTGGAATTGCAGCAATTTTCTACTAAAAATCTTTTGTTTTTCAAAGAATGGAAAATCTTGCCTTGTGGATGGTTGGATTTTCCTGAAAATAAGGTATGTCTCCACATTGTTTTATCAAAAAAAAAATCATTTTAATTTGATGGAATGTCATGTCGAGGAGGGAGCAGGTTTTCCGCTCCAGAGACTAGGACAAGGAGCAATGGATTCAAACTGCAGGAAAAGAGATTCCACTTAAACCTTAGGAAGAACTTTCTGACAGTCAGAGCTGTGCAGCAGTGGAATATGCTGCTTCAGAGTGTGGTGGTCCCCTTCTTTGGGGGTTTTTAATCAGAGGCTGGGTGGCCATCTGTTGGGAGTGGTTTGATGTGGGCTCCTGCATGGCAGGGGGTTGGACTAGATAGTCCTTGTGGTCTCTTCCAGCTCTGTGATTCTATGATTCTAAAACTGTATTTTAAAGTAGAAATGACCTTCTGGCCACCTCCTATTACACAGAGCGCTTTTGCAGGGGTCCAGAGTAGGAGAAACTAACCCTGGAGCTTGTCCATCTCTAGTCTAGCCAAATGTGATTTTTTTCCACCGCAGGTTGGTTTGGAAACATCCATTCATTTTCAAAGGCAATTTGCTGTAAAACATAAGGGGGCTACTCCCTTGAGAAAAAGATCTAAGTTGGGCTTCATTATTAGTTTCCAGTGTACTTCTGGAGAAAGGCTATTGGCACCAATGAATCAAAAAGCATTGTGCAGGCATTCTGTCTTGTGAATTCTTTGTAGAAGGTGGGGGTGGAAGGAAGAAAGGTTAAAGTGGCAGATGTCTGAAATCCACTCCATAGGGCATGTTGTATGATGAAAGCACCCCAAGTTCCATGATGTTTACTCTAATTGAAGCAAAGGGATTCTGAAATTACAGAAGAGACAGCCAAAGTGTTATGTGTCCTCTATTCTTGACAAAATTACTCATGAATACCAGGAACAGAAAACAGCTGAGTGACAAACTACCAAGAGAGATCTGCCTTTTGATTGTATGTTAGCAGGTAAGTTGCACAATTCAGAAGTATAAAATTCAGTTATTGAAATATATCGTGTCAGCTTTCACATTACACTCATGGGAAATGCTCCCATACTCTAATCTACATGCTCAAGGGGCACACACCATTTTATTAAATACCTTTGGCCTCACACAATACCGCTATCATGGGAAGAAGGGGGCGATTCACAGTAGCATACATTAGGACATTGTTTAACAAAAGTCACTGTTCTTTGGTTTTGACAATTTCTCATTTGCCGTTATAGGTATAAAACAGTTTCTAGCATGTCATTACTTTGTATGAGATATCTGTTCCTCCTGCTGAGTACCTTGTTCAGATAACACTTATTCATGGCTTTTGGCATTTTATTTCTCAGCACTGATCTGCATCTTTTTCCTTTCATTGCTCTAACTAGTTCCTGCACTGAGCAGGAGTTGGGCTGGATGGCCTGTGGGGCCCCTTCCAACTCTTGACTCTAAAATACAAATGGTTGCATGTGCTAGTGTTGTGAGAAATAATGAAGTTGCCAGATGGAGCAAAGCACAGGGGGAGACCAAATACAGAAATCATTCAGATCATAAGGAAACCAACATTCACTGCACAAGCCCAGATTAAGTCCAATGTTTCTAGCTCTGCAGTTTTGTGCATGTGCATGCACGCACACACTTTTCCAGGTCTAAGGGAGGATGAATCAGGGTGAGGTATCCCTGCATTACATCAGCAAACACCTCTAGTGATTTGGGCCTTTGATAACCTGTGATTCATTCAGTCCATTCCTTTGCTAGCCCAGATACTGGACCAGCACAGCTAGCATTACCCTGACCTTATTTGAGCCTGCAATGTGGGATGTCCGGGGTTGTGAAATGTCACACTTCTCAGTATTTAAAAAAAAAATGGGAGGGGGAGACAATCTGTTTCGATGTGCAGATAAATTTTTGGTGAACAAAACAGAACTGCCTGCTTTGATTTTACACTGAAGCTATGTGTACTGCAGGATGAGTCAGCCCTGCAGAACAGATGAGAGAGGGGAGGGAGACAGACAAAAGGAGGCAAATGAAGCAGTGGCAACAGCAAGGGATATTATCCAGGTACTTTGTAAGAGGTTCGATGTTAAATGCTAGTTGGAGAGATGTGAATATCTTCCTCCCAGCCCCCTGCTCTTTTTTGGCCCCACCAAGAGAGCTGAGAGTTAAAACCAAGGCTAGTTAAGACTGTGAATATGTTCTTAAATGAAGAAGTGTTTATTAGAAGTTAAACCAATTGTTGGTTCCAGTGCAGTCTTGTTTTGTTTTGTTGTAAGAGTCTAACTGTTTTCTTGTGTGAAGTGCTGACTGATGTATTGCAACCACATGTAAGATCAACCTAGAATGTCAGCCTGGCTTCATCTACTAAACATTTTAGAAAATAGATGGGTTTCTCTCTGAAGAAAATTTGGAATCTTTGGAGGAGGGACAAGAGCACATGGTGCTAGACTATGTGCTTTTCATTCAGAAGGTCCACATTCAGTTCTGACATGTCAGATTATGAGTCAGAGCAGAAAATGTTACATTACATCAAAAATGGACAAAATGTGGCCTGCAGGCTGTATGTGGCCCACCAAGGCTGTTTTTGTGGCTTCCCAAAGGTCTGCTCCATAACCTCCAATTACCTTCGTTAAAGCATAGCAGTCACACGTATTTCTCTCCTTCCCAATTTTGCATCTGGCCCTAAGAAGTCTGTTTTGGTACTCCTCATCCACTTGCTCCAATTCCACTCATTTCACCAGGATTCAGCCTGTGTTCTGGAGTGGATGAGATGGCCTTTCTTTTCTGAGTAGGACCTGAATGATAGCAGTTGTTTCAGAGCTTTGGACAAAAAGCCTGTTCCATGAGACCATGACTTCCTTCTCATGGTAGGCCAAAGGGAATAAGCACACCTTTTAAAAAGCAAAAGAAGTAGGCCTTTCCTTTTTGAGATCCCCTTTGAAATATACCACCCTCAAAACCATTGATTGTGTCAATCAATGTGTCTCATAGATCCTCCCTCTGAGTGGGCTTTGGATTCCCTCACCTGTCATTTCCCTGAAATAGGATAAATATTGCAGAAAAGCATTATTGATCTTAAAATATTCTTTCTTTGCCCTTCAGTTCTTACTTGTTTTTTGAGATTTAGATAACGTCTTCAGCCTTTGTTTTACTGATCTTTTTCTCTATGCCCCCAACCCTTATTATCCCCCTGTGTGTCTACATGTGTGTGCCAAATTTGCACAGTACTATACAAAAGAAGCTGTAATTGGGAAAAGATTTATTGGCTATTAGAGTCTTTCTGATGATGAATAGTGATAACCTTTTATAAGTCTTAAGGTTTGTTCAGGTCACTTCCTGTTTCTAATAACTTTTCCAGACAATTCTGGGGCATGATTTGACATGGGGGGCAGTGTTTTTCTTCCTGGGTACAGATCTCTAGGTCTGGGAAAAGAAAAAATGGCATCCAGACCCCAGAATGTACACACCCTGGTATTGAACATTGCCTTTCAATGAGGTAGCAAAGCAGTCAGACCAAGCAGCAGCAACACTTTTCTGGACAAATACAATAGCAGTGGAAAGTGTAGAGTAACATAACCTGCATAATCAATAGTAGGGAATAATGAAAGTTGCAATCCAGTGCCAGCTGGAGACCACATGTTCACTGTCCCTCATCGATAGCCTCTTGCTTCTGCTTGAGTGTTGCATCTCCCATACTGTCTCCATGCTTAGCATTTTAATTTCTTCTTTCTCAGAGGATTTTACAAAGCTAAGTGAAAACAGAAATACTACCCTTGAATTTAGTTCTTCAAGAGCACTCTAAATGGGAAATAAAAACAGCATTACGGGAGGAGTTTACCACAGGTCACCAAATCAAGTAAAGGTAGTGGATGAAGCTTTCCAGAAACAAATCTTAGAAACTTCGAAGATATAAGTAGTAATAATATAAGTAGTAATAACTATATGGGACTTCAATTATAATATCTGCTGGGAGACTCAGATAAGCAATAGGCTCTGTAACAAACTCCTGATGTGCCTTACAGATAATTTCCTCTTGCACAAGACAGAGAAAATAACAAAGGGACTGGCAATCCTGGACTTGATCATAATCAATAGGAGTTCGTCACTTGAATCAGAGCGGTTGGTACTTTAGTGGGAAGTGACTGTGTAACACTAGAACTCATGACTGAGGGACAGGACAAAGAGGAATACAAACAAACATGGGCCATTTCCACACTGTTACAGCGCTGTTATTCCACTTTCAACATCCTATGGAATCCTGGGGTTTGTGGTTTAGGGAGGGGTCTCAAAAAAAACTTTTTTTAACAAGTTCAGGGAAATACTGGGTGGAATCTCATGGCCTGACATACTAAAGGAAAAAGACACCCAACAGGGGTGAGAGTTCTTGAAGGAGTTGCAGAAAGCACAATCACAAGGAAGAAGAAAAATGGGAAACACCTGAAAATGCCAAGGTGGCTGCCCAGCAAACTCAGGGAAGAAGTGAATTCTATTAGGGGTTATGTATATAAAATGGGAAGAAGATCAAATCTCCCAGGAAGATGGCAGAGAACGAAGCTGATGGGATGGCCGTGCTAGGTGGAGAGGGTGGTAGTTTTGTAGTGCAACACATTTGCAAGGAGGCAGATACAGGAAATGCTGAGCCAGATGAAGTAATGGACTTCATATAAGGGAGCTTCTTAGATTCTTTTATTGACAGTGCTCGGAAATATTACTTTTTGGACTACAGTTCTGAGAATGCCCCAGCCAGCACAAACCACTTTTTCAGACTCTGCTTCTATATTCCCATCAGATGGCACTAGCCCTTTCTCCTTCTGATCAGTATCCTAGAAAGCCTAGCAGGCTGTGTGAGTTTTGTGAAAATTTTCACACCCTGGCAGACAAATGACCAAGTGAGAATGTTCTTTGGCTGACATGTTCTTCATGTCAAACTTGGCCTCTTCTTCAGGGCCATTGTCTGGGGTCAGCATTGTTGAAGTGCATGGAAAAGTTGCTTTTTGGACTACGATTATCAGAAACTTCTAACAAGTGTGTCCAAGAACCCCTGGCCCCAGTCTTTTTTATTCAGATACAATTCATAGACCAAACATAAGTCTTTTAATAGCCCTTCCTGTCTGAAAGAGTTCAGTCACCAGACTCTGAAGTTGTTGATTTTCTTCCTATCAGCTTACTTCACTTTCCAGCTTTTATAACCTTACACAGAAATTGGAAATAGGATCAGTGGTGGAGCTTGGCGTGTATGGAAGGGGGAGGGGGAGAGGGAGGGGGAGGGGTGGGGCTATGGCACAAGGGGTGTGTCCACTGTGTATGGGGGCGTGGCTGTAGTACATGGGGGCGTGGCCAGGGCATGGAGAGGCTTCCTGCAGGCCAGGACACCCCAAAAACTTTGCTGCCTGGGGTAAATCACACACACACACACACACACCCTCCCCCACATTCCAACATAACTGAATAGGATTATTCTTCAGGATCTTCTCTAGTTCCTTCATAGCTGTCCTTACAACTCCTAATTTTCTTCAGATTTCATAGCTGCAGTCTCCATTCTGATTAATGACTGAGTCATGGAAAATCTTGAACTGTTTCTATGTCTTCATTGTCTTCTTTAATGTTTTGTAAATCATCTGTGGTTATTATTTTTGTTCTCTTAATGTTCAGCTGTAAACCTGCTTTTGCACTTTCTGCCTTGACTTTCTTCAGTAATTGTTCCAAGTCTTTAGTTCAGGACCCGAGAGCAATTTGCTCTCTGGGAAGATGGTCCAAACTACAACACATCACATGGAGCAACCAAATGTAACATGAGAGCTTGGGAAAGTTTCTTTTTTAGACTAAAACTCCTAGCATGGTGACCATGCTGGCTGGAGGATTCTGAGAGTTGTTGTCCAAAAGTTAATACTTGTAAGCTCTGTAGATTGATAATTTCTAAGAGGGAGTAAAGAAACAAGAAAACAAAAAGGCTGATGTTCGTGAGGATGGGCACTAGTTGTTTCTTTGCTAGTGGTTTGTTTAGCAAGTGAATACGACCTTATAACAAGAAAGAGAGACGGCACTGAGAGCAGTAGTGGTGCATAGGCCCAGTGAGAGAGCAAAGGACTTTGTCCAACCTCCCCACCTTCCCAAATCTGGAGCCAGCACTGCCTGTTCTAGTGTTTACAGTTCATTGTGTAGTTACTATTATATACACAATAAGTAATTAAAGACATGTTTTTTTAAAAAACTGTTTTAAAAACTGTTACATTGAATGCACCTTGGGTTTTGTTATTAATAATTTTCCCCTAGAATTTGGCCATGCCAAGGAATTCCCATCTCCTCTAATCATGGCCGTTAGAAACATAGCAGAAATTGAAGCAGACAGAGAAGCCCTAGGCATCTTATCATAAAGCAAAAAATCTGGCTAAAGGCTTCTGTATCCTTTGGTGGTACAGGATTAATGGTCTTTAATTAGCAGGGAAAGTGGCCACTGCAGCAGCAGTACAGGAGGAAGATTCTGCTCCATTTACAGCATCCTCCAGACTGAGTGACTCAGCCTTTGGCTCATGTCTTCCCTGCCTTCGTCACAACAAACCTTTATTAAGAAGTCAGGCCTGTTGTCAGGAAATCCTTCAGCAATGGGTAAGAAACAGGTGTTTTAAGCAGCACACCATGCTGATTAATTGTTCTTTTCACTTCTATATGGAATCTATATCGAATGCTTCTGTCTGCATCTTAAAATTTTATACCAAACAAAAGAGTTTGCTGGCAATGTAAGCAAGTGTCCACACAGACAGGTGTTCCAAGTGGGGATGAGGAGAGGGCTGGCAACTAGAACTTGGCTGGAGCAGTGAGCCTGACCAGCCACTGCAAAGTGCAGCCCAGAGGTGAGAGAGCGAGGTGAGGTGGCACAACACAACACAGCTGTCCTTAAAGTACTGATGGCTGATGCCAGAGGGGAGAAACACAGAGTGGCAGCAGTAGTGGCCAGCAGGCAGCGGCAGCAGCAGCAATGGCAACAACAGCCTGGCAGCAAGAGCAGCTTTACCCCCCATCCTCACAATCTCCATCTGTATGTCCCTTGCCACCAGCATGGCAATGGAGACCATCTGGGACTGCAGTCTCTTACCTTGTATGTTGGGGGTCCCGGGAGGGGTGCCCAAATAACCAAATAAAACACAAGATGGGGAAATTAGACTCAAGCACACTCTTAAGTTAACGAGAGGCAGGGTAACTTTAGCTGAGATCTTTTAACCCTATGTATACAGCTTCAGCTCAGAGAGCAGTCAGACAAAGTTTTAACGCAACCAAACAATGATTTTATTAAGGACAGACAACGTAAACGACACGACATACACTAGCTAACTGAGAAATAGAAATAGAGAGTTTTCAGGGAGTGGGTAATACCACACCTGGTCTCGTAGTCCTGGAGAGAAGTGGGGATTGCAGGAGGGAAGGCTCAGCACAGCTCGCTGAGTGGAATTCCTTCAGACAAACCAGCAGCAAGGTGGGATGGAAGTCCAAAGTAGTCCGAGGCAGTCCCGAAAGTGGGGACCTTTTATAGGGTGGAGTGTGCCTACAGGCTATGCCATGCTCAGTGAGAACAAAGGAAATTTGGAGGGGGACAAAGGAGCTGGAAAAGGTCAAGTTTACATGATGAGCTTAACACTCAATGACAATAGTATAGCCAGTATGCTAATAGCTCAATAGAAAGGATTGGCTCGGCACTGAGCCGGGCGTCTTTTGTGTAAGGTCACGCTGAGCAATGCTTGTTTGCAATGAGATGGTCCCTGGAGCATCAGAGAGGCTTAAGTTGCCTGCCTGAATGAGGTTTGGAATCTACAACCATTAATGGCCGTGCCAAACATGTGCTTGCCCGGTGGCCCTCTGCAAACATGTGGAGCAGGGTGGCAGAGAAAGGTCAAGCAAAAGGCCGAATTATTTGATATCAAAAGGATATATAGTGCTCTCATCAAACGTGTCATAACTGGAGTAACAAGTCCCTGCCTGGCCCAGAGGTGATGCCGAGGCTTCCATACAGCAATTGGATCAGTGCTGGTGAACTTCGTGGAAATAGCACAGCAACCTCAGAAGAAAGTTTCAAAGAATACAGGAAAAACTGAGAAGCAAAGTGTATCTGTAGAGAAAAGAACAAGTGGAGGAAAATAACTGCAGAGATGGAGGCAGAAGTATCCATAATTGTCTGCTGCAATGTATGTGCAATGTTTGTCTTCTTGCCAGAAACCATCACCAACTACACCTGCAGCAAGTGCAAACTGGTAGCTCTCTTGGAAGAGAAAATTAGTGTATGTTCTGCCTCGTCAATGCATCAAAGAACAGGAAGAGCTCCTGAATAGAATACAGGAAAAATTGATCCTACAAAACCAACAGGATGAAACTGCCAAGGAAAATGAAGAGACTTGTAACAGTGAGGAAACACCCTGGAGGACAGTCACTATCAGGAGTGGACCATACAGAAGGGACCCAGAACCTCTCCAGCTAAACCAATCACTTCTTACATCTTCAGGAGGATAGCAGCAGTGAAGATGCTTAAACAGGAATCCAGCAACAAGGGATACTGCATGCCAAAGAAGGAGCCAAGGAAGGTAACCACCAACCACAACAAGAGGAAAAGAAAGGTGTTGCAGGCTGGGGACTCATTGCTCAGGGTACAGAGGCACCTGTGTGCCAGCCTGACAAGATGAATCGGGAAGAATGCTGTCTTCTTGGTGCAAGTATCCAAAATGTCACAGACAACATTGCAAAACTCATCAAGAATACGGATCAGTACCCCTTTCATAGAATCAAGAGCTGGAAGAGACTACAAGGGCCATCGAGTCCAACACCTTGCCATGCAGGAATACACAAAGCACTTTTGACAGATGGCCATCCAACCTCTGTTTAAAAACCTCCAAAGGAGACTCCACCAAACTATGAGACAATGTATTCTACTGTTGAACTGCTCTTACCAACAGGAGGTTCTTCCTAATGGTTAGATAGAATGAGAGGTTGGTACCTAGTGTGAATATTCATTCTTGGATGCCCAGAAGAGCAATCCACTTATTCCTTGCATGCCAGCATACAAAGCAGCAATCTCCAAGCCCCAAGTTCTGTTTCATCTAATGTTGTCAACTCCCACTGCCTTCACCTTCAGTTTCTTTCCAAAGACTGCTCAAGACAGCTCATCTAAATGCCTGTAACCTTTCATTTAAATCTTTCTCTTTTCCTTCTCCCCCCGCCCTTCTTTCTTTCTTCTTTATTAAACAAAAAAGGATAGGGGTGGATTGCTCCTCCAGCCACCCAAGAATGAATATTAACACTAAGTACCAACCTCTCATTCTCTGGATGGCATGGAGGAGCAACCCACTACTGTTGGGATGCACCCAAATTTTGTTACCCTAATTTTCTGGGTGTCTTGGCAGTCCCAGTCACCAGATTAATTATTTTGAGTTAGAGAGGTCCCTGTCACTAGATTCAGGGAGGTTCCTGTCACTGCCTGAGCTCCCTGGGATCCCTCAAAGGACACCTAGTCTGACCCCAATTTTAAGGGAGTTTCCAAGTTGCACTAAGCACGCACCCAGCACACACGAGAGGTAGGATAACCTTGCAACACCTTGCAGGATCTCAAAACCCAATGTATACCAGGTCAGGTCTGATCAAAAACTAAGCTAAAGGTGTACTAAATGATTTCTTTTCTTTTGTTTTTTTTATAAAATGTAAGTCACTATGCACCCACTCACGTTAGCAATCACACACACACAGAGCCTAAAAGAAAATAAAAGGGAGGAAAATTGATAGGGGGGTTTTAGAGAGAGGGATTTTTAGGTAATACTCCACCTGATCCTGATGCCCAGGAAGTCAAAGTTGAAACAGAGGATTGAGAGCAGTGAAACTCAGCATGGGAGAGGGCGGCCGAGGGGAACGCTCAGCAAACAGAGTGACAGCAATTCGGGAGGAAAATGTAAGCGAACCCCTGAACAGATAAAAACATGGGGTTTTTATAGAAAAAATATACCTGGAGGGCTAGTTCTCTCCTGGGGGGCAGGGAACAATAGCAAGGAGGGCTAGCTCAAAAGCCCTCAACAGCGAACATCTCTGACTGAATGTTCCTCAGTGTCATGTGAATGACTCTGCCCGAGTGAGACAAAGGCATAGGTAGAGTGGAAATTGCCCTCACTTGGCAGCTGATTGTGATTCTACCGAGCTGCCATACCAATACAAAGGGCCCTTTGTCTGTTTAATGGTCAGAATGTTTAGAGGGGTCCCTGGCTACGTGACAGATTGAGTCACTGGCTTGACCGGAATTTTTTCTGACTTTGGCCATTCAGCCGTTCCTGCCTACATGCACTTGCAGTGACCCTGTCAGACACATGGAATGATTTTTAATATTAGCCACATGAAGATATCAATTTGATGTGGTGAATTAATAAATTGTAGACCCTGGGAGAGAGCTATTAGCCATATTAACACTTTCCCCACTAGGGTGGGCCATTCTGTTTAGTTTATTACTGACTGTGTATGCAATAAAAGAGTTCACACAAAATAGATGGTGCTTCCCCAGTTTTTCCCTGATCTATTCTGCAGGGCTGCTAGAGATTCAGCACCCTGGACAGTTCAATTCACAGAGAGTATTGCCTGCTTAAATGTCCAGGCTAAAGGAACTCTCTGTATGTATCTCTGCATTTGCTTAACTAAAGTTCCTCCATTTCGAAGGAATGTCAGCCGCTTGTCCTACTTAAAATTATGCTGACATTTAATTGGCAAAGTCAGTAGCAAGGTTCTCGTCATCAGTTCTCAGCAGTCTCTGTAACAATATTTGTTATACTTCACTGCTGAGTGAATACATGTGTGATTCAGGGTTCACTGTTGAGTTAACCAAAAGTTATTTTATTATCAACTTGTATTAGTATTTTTGTCCTGAGTAAGCAATGGTTCTTGCAGATGCATGTAATGCTTCATGATATCATTGTCATCCTAAGCTAACCCCCACTCCTTTTAACAATAAAGGGTCTTTTCCTTTGCTCATGTAAGAAGTGGCTTTGGTTGCCTGAGCGGGGAGAAGCCCCTTTGGCCAAAGTTGGGGACCTCTCCAGGTTGATGCAGAGCTCACTCACAATCATGTAGACTATTTTATATATAATATTTTAGGTCTAGTCCCACATGTTTTTGAAGTGTTAGGGGTAACCCTAACAACTTCAGGATCGTCCATTCATATGCACCCTGTGCACACTTATTTTTATTTTATAATATCTAATAAATGTGGATGGTTCCTTCTGTTACTCCAGTTATGACACGTTTGGTGAGAGCACTAGATATCCTTATGATATCAAATAATTCGGCCTTTGCTTGACCTCTGACACCCTGCTCCATGTGTTTGCAGAGGGCCACCGGACAAGCACGTGTTTGGCACGTCCGTTAATGGTTGTAGATTCCAAACCTCAGGCAGGCAGGCAACTTAAGCCTCTCCGATGCTCCAGGGACCATCTCATTGCTCAGTGCGACCTTACACAAAAGACGCCCGGCTGAGCGCCGAGCCAGTCCTTTCTATTGAGTCATTAGCATACTGGCCATACTATTGTCATCAAGCATTAAGCTCATCATGTAAACATGACCTTTTCCAGCTCCTTTGTCCAGCTCCAAATTCCCTTCGTTCTTACCGAGCCTGGCATGGCCTGTAGGCACAATCCACCCTATAAAAAGTCACCACTTTTGGGAACACTTTGGATCACCCTGGACTTCCATCTAGCCTTGCTGCCACTGTGCCTAGCGAGTCGTCCCCTCAGCAAGCCCTGCTGGTTTCCTCTCCTGCTATCTCCACTTCTTTCCAGGACTACGTGAAAAGGTGTTGTATTACCCATTTCCCCGAAACTCTCCATTTCTATTTCTAGTTAGGTGTATGTATGTTGTGTCTTATTGGTTGTTTGTCTTTCAATAAAACTGTTATTTTTGGTTACTTTAAACTTGTCTGGCTGCTCTCTGACCTGAAGCCGTAGACATAGGGTTAAAGATCTCAGCTATAGTTACCCTGCCTCTCGTTAGCTTAAGAGAGTGCTTGAGTCTAATTTCCCCATCTTGCATTTATATTTGGTTATTTGGGCGCCCCTCCCGGGACCCCGAACATACAGGGTAACACTTCCACCTTCCTGCATTACAAATATTTTCCAATTATACTACATAAACAGCCTTTATGTAGTATCATTGCCACTGACTGAGTTGTGATAGAAAAACATGTAGCCTTTTGCTGTATCTATATGAGCCTGTAAGTTGTGTTAATATTTTTGTTGGTTCCAAATGGCTCTTTTCCATTTTTTCAAGAAACCACATTTCTGAATGTCTGGACAGTCTTTCCAGATCCCTCTCCATCTTGAGTCTGCACCCTGTTTTCAAGAGGATGTTGTCTAAGCACAGAAAAATTGTATACCCTGTTTCCAAATACATGCTACCAATGGTACCTTGCGTACTGACACAGCAACAAAAGAAAGAACCTGAACTGCTGTTGGAATTGAAACCTTAAATATTTCCTGTTGTTTGGAGCCATAGGAATATGCCAATAAGCTTCTTTCAAACACTAGGCAATCAAGTTCTCTTTGATAGTTTGAAGCCTCCGTCTTGAATCTCTGATATAAAACAAAGTTGTTTAAATATGCTATCTTAACAGGATGGTAAGGACTGTTGCTCTTGGCACCATGAACAGAACTGAATATACCCCTCTGAATTTCTGGGTCAAAGGCAGGTACTCTATGGCCCCAATCTACATAGGACGACTGATCTTTTTTTAACTATTCCCCTCTTTTCTGGATTCCTCAGTACCAGTGAAGGAAGATATCTACATTATGGAAACTTTGCAAACATTTCCCCCCTTTTGGTGATTGCCTGATTGACCCAACAATCCATTGTTATTTTTGACCATAATGTGCCAAAACACAGAAGTTTTCCTCCTCCCAGAATATCTTGTCCATCAGTATTATCAGCCACCCCTTCTATTGGTTGAAGTCCTTTCTGTTCTACTGGGATCTATTAAATCTGACATAATCTTGTCTTCCATAATTAAGGTACTTCTAAATTGTATTTTTTATCTTTCTCTTTGTATAGAAGGCATTATGTGTGTTTTGACTTTATTTATGACTAACACATCTCTAAAGCCTTCTTGCCAAATAGACAATGACCAATAAATGGCATGTATGCAATTTTTTAGATTTTATTTTATTTTTTGATTTCTGATCTGCCTTTCAGTGATGAAGCAAGATTCATCTCTTTGCCATTACAGTTGCTGTTATATTTCTACCAGCAAATGTGACCAGTAAATGGCATCTATGCCAAATTTGTTTTTGACTTCTGGTCTGCCTATCAGTGGTGAAGCCAGATTCATCTCCTTGCCACTACAATTGCTGCAGAATCATGGCTCGCATCTGCTAAAATTGCAGAACCTTCTGTATTCTGTATTTTCTCAGACAAAGCTTGTACATGGAAATCTTGAGTCTCCAAATTTTTCTGCAACAACAATATTGTCCTCTGGCAAGCATGAAAGCTATAATGAAAGATCTAATTGCCAGTGTGGAAATTTCATGTGCCTTCTTTAAGGCAGATTCCATTCTTCTCTCATCAGTGTCCTTCAGAGTTGTATGATCCTCTTTTGGAAATTGGAGCATCAGGTAACTGGACCATGAAGTGCTCCATGTCCCATTTCCTAAACATATACAACTTTTGACCACATCCTGGAAGCGTCTTTCTAGTGAAAGGAGCCTCCCACTCTAAGTCATCAGGTAAATGAATTTCAATGCCCCTGGAATTAGATGATGATGATGATGATGATTGTTGCTACTACTTTTCTTTTGCCACCTTGCTCTTCTTTCTGACTATCCTCCAATTCTAGTATATGTAACCATGTTTCAAATATGCTTGAAACTATTCATATTAAACAACCTATTAGAAACCAACATGTATTTCTGAATTAATCTCTGTCTTGCTGTCTGAATCAGCATTCTCTTTTGCAAATACTTTGGGTTTTTTGAGACACATTTTGTCCTCTTTACTTTATCACTTCCTGAATTAATTGTGCTATTTGACTGTTGTAAATCACTGGCCAAAAAGTCATTATATTAAAACCATACCTTTGTCTCAAATTTATTAAATTAATTTGAGTATATAAATTCATTACATTACCATTCTTTAAATTTCCTTCTGAAACTAAGGGTGTTGTCACCCTTGAATTCATTAAATGATTTAATTCTCTCTAATGTACTCTTGTAAATTCATTGTATTCTTCACCATTGCAGATGAAGCATGTGAGCTAGTCTGTGCTGAATCATGTATTTGTCCTTGGCTGTCTGCCAACAAGTTTCTTAAAGAAGATAGGAAGGAAGCTGAGTATCAGTATTCTTCCCCTACTCAGCTTCCTCCTGGTTTACAGAGGGCTTGGCACTCAAATTTTGTGCGTGTGTTCCAAGCTCTCTTCACTGTTCCTGTTGCCTGGCAATGCCATACATTTTGGTCCCACCCCTCATTTCCAGTATGGCGACCTGAAGTAAAGCTGGGGAACTTCTCTGCCTGAAAACAATGTGTTCCAGTGCCCTTTTGTGCTGGAAAACTCTACCTCCTTACCTTTAGCCCTACAGATAAGCAAGAGGAGAAGAAAAAAATAGAAAGAAAGATATTGTTAAGATTTTCCACCATTTTAGAAATGTTACCCTCGTGATCAGCGTTTATCACCTTCATCATTTGACTTTTTAGCTTCTTCACGGGCATTCAAACATAGCACTCAGAATCACTGTCTCTGGTGGGCACAAAAATCTGAATTAAAGTTTTTTTCTCTACTATTCCCTCAGAGATGCACTGATTTGCAATCACCTGGGTACTAATTTTTTTCTGTCATTCCCTCAGAGACATGCTGATGTGCAGTCATCTGGGTACTATATTCATTATTATTTTCTGTGGCCACAATCTGCTGAATTGCAATCAATGATGATGCTTCTCTCACCCCAGTTTCAACCATCCTTTCAAATTTTTCCTTTCAGCCATAGTCAAGACCTTAAATATCCTCCTCTCTATGTTTTCCCTGCTTTCTTGCACAATTCCTGTTAATGAAACTATTATATTTAAACCTAAGTTGTGATGAAGGCTCTAAATACATGTAGCTGGCTTTTTAAAACTGAAGGTAAAGGCAGTGGGAGTCAATGACATTAACAGAAAAAGAACTTTGGGAGACTCCTGCTATGTATGCTGGTTTACAAGGAATAGCGCAACTGTAGTGGATTGCTCCTCTGTGCCATCCAGAGAATCTATTTTCCCGATGTTTGAAGCCATTCCTCTGTGTCCTAGCCTCTGGAACAACAGGAAACAAGCTTCCTCCGTCTTCCATATGAAATCCCTTCAAATATTTAAACATAGCTATCATGTCACCTCTTAACCTTCTCTTCTCCAAGCTAAACTTACCCACTTGTCTAAGCTGATGTCTAAGCCATTTCCAGGCCTTTTACAATGTTAGTTGCCCTCCTCTGGACACATTCCAGCTTGTCAATATCCTTCCTGAATTCTGGTGCCCAGAACTGGACACAGTTCTGTTCCAGGTGGGGCTGACCAAAGCAGAATACAGTGGGCAAAAACAATGGTTGAGCATATCACCTCTGACAATGAAGCTTTGGGCAGAAAGCTGAAGAGATGGAGGCACAGCTGGTATTCTCATCAATTCTGCCAGTGAAGGATGGAGGACTGCACAGGGACAAGATGATACTAAACATGAATGACTGGCTATGTAGATGGTATAGATAGAAGAGCTCTGGTTTCTGGGACCATGGTCTTCACTATAGATAGGGGACTGCTGGTTACAGAAAGCTGTACCTCACAAAGGTTGGGAAAAATGGCTTTCATTAATTGTATGGCAAGTCTGATCAAGAAGGTTTTAATCTATGTCTTTGTGGGGGGCAGGGATTGGGAATGATAGCTGAAACATCAGTCCAGGCAAAATATAAAGCATTATATAAAGTATCAAAACATTATATAGCATTATATAAAGTAACAAAGCATTATATAGCATTATATAAAGTAACAAAGCATTATGATAGCCAATCATCAAACCAAGGAAGTCCTAAAATATGGCAAGGAGAGGCAAAGCACAAACATCAAAGATAAGGGTAACCAATGATAAGCATCAAAGCATATATGTAGTGAAGTCCATTATACATTAAAGCAACACACATACTTAAGCAACCAGGTTTGTGTGAATAATTAGTAGCCAACCTGTGAATCAAACCATGGGCAGTTTCCTTAGCAGCTCCCAGTGTAAATGTATGGCCAGCCACCCTGCTCTGTTTAAGCTCGATCAATTAGGGAGTGTGAGTCAGTCTGGATGATCTCAAGGGTAAACACATATATCAACATCTGTTCATGCCGGATAAACCCATATTTTAAATTTTGGTCAAAAGACTCAATGGGTGGGACGTGATGGCCCTTGGGGTCTCTTCCAAATCTGTGATTTTATGACTCCTTCAATACCTCCTTTTCCTACAGAAGAATGCTTTTGGTCTGGAATGCAATGAGGTTTTCTGCCTCTGCATTTCTTTGAACAAATTGGTAAATAAGGAAGGTAGGTTAATGTTCTGCTATCAATTGACATGGCTCCATGGCAGTTGTTGGGATAATTTTAATGGATAGTTTACATTTTCATTCTATAATATTTTACATTCAGAGCAGGTAGTGTTATAGATTACATCTTCAATTCATTAAAATTATTGTCCTATAAGCTGAGCTATTTACCTTCTCAAGTCAATCATTTACCTCCTTTTGTACCTCCTTACATTGTTATTGCTCACTGCCATCAATTTGGCTTCAACTTACCATGGTCCTATGAATTAGAGATCTTCAAGTCACAGACTCATGGCTTCCTTGATTGAGTCTACCCCTCTGTATTGTTGGCTTCCTCTCTTCCCAATGCCTTCTACCTTACCTACCATTATTGTCTTTTCTATTGAGTCACTGCTTCTTATGATACATCTAAAGTGCAATGGTCCATGGTATCTGTAGAACGCTTCTAAAGCATTCCATTTCAAATGAATTTATTTTCTTCCTATCAGTTTTCTTCACTGTCCAGCTTTCACAATCATATATAGAAATTGGAAATACAATGGCATAGGCAATCTTAACTTTAGTTTTCAATGATCTTATCTTTACACTTCAGGATCTTCTCTAGGTCTTTCATAGCTGCTCTTCCAAGTCCAATTTTTCTTTTGATTTCTTGGCTGCAGTCTCTACTCTGATTAATGACTGAGCTAAGGTATGGAAAATCTGGAACTATTTCAATGTCTTCATCATCTGCTTTAAAGTCATGTAAATCATCTGTGGTCACTATTTTTGTTTTCTTAATGTTCAGCTGTATACCTACCTATGCACTTTCTGCCTTGACTTTCTTCAGTAATTGTTCCAAGTCTTTGCTGTTGTCTGCTCTAGTATGCTGCCATCTGCATATCTTAAATTGTTGATCGTCCTTCCTCCAGTTTTCTTGCCTCCTTCCTCTGAATCTAATCCTGTTTCATGTATATGTTTGGCTTACAAATTTAAAAGATAGGGTGATAAAATGTAGCCTTGCCTGACCCTCCTTGTGAAATGGAAGCCATTCTGTTTCTCTATATTCTTTCCTGACAGTAGCCACTTGTCCTGAGTACAGATTACAAATCAGAACAATGAAGCATTGTCTCACACCCATTTCTTTAAGAGCAGTACATAGTTTGATCTACACAATCAAAGGCTTTACTATAATCTATCAAGCACAGGCTGATATTCTTCTGAAATTCTTTGGGACACTCCATTATCCAGCATATGTATGCCATGTGATCCTTAGTGCATCTTCCTTTCCTGAACCCAGCTTGGACATCTGGCATTTCTCACTCCATATATAGTAAAAGTCTTTGTTGCAGAAGCACCACTTTCATTGCTTGGGCAATTAATGCAATGGTCCTGTAATTACTGCAATCTCTGGTGTCCCCTTTTTTGGAGATTGGAATGTATATTGACCATTTCCAACCTGGGTGCCATTCTTTTGTTTCCCATATTTGTTGACAGATTTTAGTTAGAAGTAGAGTAGATACTGTATCTGTATCTTAAAGTAGTTCTATTGGTATGCCATCTGTTCCTGTTGCTTTTTTTCTACCATATGCCCTGAGTGTAGCTTCCACTTCGCTTTCTAAAACTGGAGGTTCATCTTCAAATGGTTCAAAGAGTTCTTCCTTGAATGATCTTTTCATCTCTTTTATATAGTTCTTCAGTGTATTGTTTCCATCATCTTTTTATTTCTACTTGGTCATGTAATGTGTTTCCCTGCTGGTTGTAGAGCATCCCCACTTTTGGTTTAAATTTCCCTTTCATTTCTTGGATCTTGTGGAAGAGGTCTCTTCTTCCTTTTTTGTTGTCATCTTCTATTTCTCTGTATTGGTTATTACAGTGGTTCTCTTTGCCCCTGTGCAGAAATTGCTGAATGTTTGCATTTAGGGTTCTGACCCTATTTCTTTCTCCTTTTACTCTTGGTTCTCTTCTGTCCTTAGCTGCTTGAAAAGTTTCATTTGTCATCCCTTGAAGTTTCTCTTTCTTTTTGGCTGCAGATAGTGTCTTTTTGCATTCTTGACAATGTCCCTGGCTTCAGTCCAGAGTTCTTCTGGCTCCCAGTTAATTAAGTTTAATAACACAAATCTATTTTTTAACCTTTTATGCTGGGTTTTCCACTTCCACAAGACCTTGCCCCTGTAAGTCACAAGATGTCGAAACAATGTCACATATTCTACTATCTTGGCTTTTTATAGTCAAGAGTCACAATCATTTGATCTCTCCTTTATTGAGCTATATGACAGACCATTCAGAAATGTTTTATGTAAAAATCCTATTGGAAGACATTTGTCTGAACATACCCCATTGGCTATTAAGATCAGAGAGAAAGAAGTATCAAAATATGTCAGGATACTGGTAATGTACTATAAGGTCAATCCAATTTCATTGCATTAATGAGACGGAATTAGTGAACACCTATGTATATTTTACCTAATAATCCTTATTCTTTATAATTTAAATTTATTTTTTGTATTTTTATCCTATTTTAATCCTACAGTCTTTGATTCTTCTGTTTCCTACTTTTGCATTCTAGTTTACAAGGATTATTAACAAGAAGTCTTGCTCTGGTGTTTGATCAATTTCCTCCTAGACTCCTGCACAAAATCTTTCAATTTCATCTTTTTCTGCCAATGTAGTTAGAGCATATACTTCAATTATGGTTGTACTGATGGGCTTTCCCTGAAATCGTATTGATATTATTCAGTCAGATTTTACATTATATCCCTTGTCTGCTTTTCCCACATCTCTCCTCACTATTAATGCCACCCCATTTCTTCTTAGATTTGCATTTCCTGAGTAAAATACTGTGTGATTGTCTGACTTAATATGTCCCATTCCTATCCACTTTAACTTGCTCACCCCAAGTACTGCAATGTTTATATGTTTCATTTCTTGTTTCACTATGTCTAGCTTCTTCTTGATTCATGCTTCTCACATTCCATGTATCTCTAATATGTGCTGTATAATTTTGGACTTTCCTTTCACCTCTGAGCACATCAACAGTTGAACATCCTTTCAGCTTGAGTTGAGTTGTATCATGAGCCACAGTGCTATTTGTCCTCTGCTCTGCCCCAGTGGGTTCTTGAATGCCTTCCAAACTAGGAGTCTCATTTTCTGACACTATCTCTTATTTATTTTGGATTGTCTCATTATAGGATTTTTATGGTAAAGCACATTCAAAAGGAGATTACCATGCCTCCTTCTGCACAGCACTAAGGAATTAGCTATGGTGCCCCTGCTGTTCCCTCTGAGAGATCTTCCAACAGTGTCACCCCACTCCACTACTGCTGCTGCCCAGTAGCTGTTTGGCAAATTTAGACTGGCTTCTCAGCAAAATCCAGTCTGACATGGGTGTCATAACTCACCCTCTGGAATTGGAGGATTCAGACACAAAGTTGGAATGCCAGGAATGTATAACTCCTCCTGTTCATGATATCTTTGAGGCAGAGGTGCCAAGAGCTGAGTCTGAAGAGGCAGTTCAGCCATTTACCAAGTGAATGAGGGAGAAAGAGAAGTTATGCTGTCCCACCAGCACGTAAGTAGGAGATGCTGACTAATTAATGCACCTGGGGGCCCTGAGCCACTTGGCCATAAATCTTCACCAGTTCACTGAAGGCTTTGTTGCTTACCACCATCCATCTTGGTGACCAGCAATACTCTGCCTACTATTTACAACTCTGCTTTGCTCCTTGTGGGCTTTGTTTACTTGGACTTCTGACTTGCTGTGTGACTTTTGGATCCGCTGGCAACGAATCTTTTGCTTCTCTCTTCATCCTGCTGAATAAGCTGTGACTGACCTGGATTGGCTTAACTACCTGACAGCTCTTGCATTCCAGCCACCTGCTTCCTGGGACACTTACTGACTGGAGCATAGGACAGGGGGAGATCCTACTAGCAGCACTGCTAGAGCTTCTTGCCCTCGCAGGAGCATGCAGCCTCACCAGTTCCGAAAGGCAGTGCCATGGTGGGTAATTTTCCTTACTGCAGTGTAAATGTCTCTACAGGAAAATAGGGGATGGGAGGAAATGGCATTTTGTGTTTATAAAGTTATATCAAATGTATACAGATCATCTGGATCCTAGTCCCCAGACCTAGCCTCACTTCAGCATCCGTATATCCCCTCTTCCCCATATTAAATGACGCTCCCTGCAGTTTGCAAGAATAGCAAAAAGCTTTGTTTAATCATGAAGCCACAAGCTGTGGGATAAAGTCCAAGAGACAATCAGTTGTTGAGCTTTCAACATGCTGCTGTTATCTGCTTGTCTCATTCTTGCTGCCTTAAGGGCATGAGGTGCTGATAGACTACTAGAAAATAAATCTAAGAGTGACGACAAATGTAGGAAATTAAATTTCTATACAGCCAACATGTTGGACTAGAGACTGGGAAGAGGCAGGTTAAAATTTCCCCCTGAACTCACTATGTGATCTGGAATACTCTTCCCCTCTCACAGAGTCTCCATTGTGAAAAATCTATTTTGGGGCCTCTCCCAGTTGTGCCAGCAAAGTGCAACAAGGTTCCAGCAGGCCAAGGACCACCCTCCTTGAAGGCAGGAGTGGGCAACTGTGGAAAGCTGAAGGGCTGCATTACCCCTCAGGAAAACTCAGAGGACCACACCTCTCCACTGCAGCTGCTCCCCCCTCAATAAAATTAAAAAACATTGGCCCTCAAAACCCTCTAGGGGACATGGGACCATTTTCACCATGTTCTGGGGGCTTCCTGGCCCAGGAGAGGCCTTTTATAACAACAAGAAGTGAGCAGAAGTCATTTCTTGTCTCTTTCTGTTTCAGAAAAAGCCTCTCATGGGCCTAAATTGGCAAGGGATGTTGCAAAATGTTGTGGCAATGCACCCTATGCCCCCAGCATATATTTTGGGGCATTTCAGGGCAAAAAATGAAACATTGTTTAACTCTGGGGGTAGACTAGGGGGTCTCCAAACATGATGGAAATGCCCTCCCCATGCCATAGGGTGCCTTTGGAAGCATTCTGGAGCATTTTGCCCACCCCGCTACCATTCTGAGGCCTTGCATGTCCTTTGGTTGTGTGGGTGGTTTTTTAACTGGTACAGAGAACAGTTGACTTCTGTCTAAATTTTAAATTATAAGAATTGCATAATATTAATTCTTGGTCCCACAGTCTTCCTTTTTCCTCTTCCGTCCCCACCCCCTTCTGTGTTTTGCCTTGTCAACTTTAAGCCTGCAAACATGGACCATCTTGCTTGCTACTTTTTTGGCCCCTCAGATGTCAGGCAGAAATGCTTCAACAGACAAACATATTTTGTGCCAGATGCTATTTTTTGCTGAAGCTGGGAATCAAGCCTTTCCACACTACACTGTTATAGCGCTATTATTCCACTTTCGACATCCTGTAGAATTGTGTGGAGTTTGTAGTTTACTGAAGCCAAAGAGCTCTCTGGCTGAAAATTCCAAATGCCCCTCCCTAAACGGCAAACCCCAGGATCCCATAGGAGGTTGAAAGGGGAATAATAGCGCAATAACAGTGTAGTGCGGAAATAGCCTATGCTATCTCACCTCCTGCCCATTCTGACTGCCGGTATCCCTTCCGCTCCCCCTCCTCCGTTTTCAAGCAGCGCATTCCTTAGGCCCCGCCCCTTTCAGGAAGCTGTTGTTGGCTGCGACCTCACCAAGATGGAGACAGAAGCCATCACAGCTTATTCCCGCAGGCCCCCTCCGCCCACTTCCCTTCTCGTCATGGCGGCTGTCCGGCGCCGCTCAGGCGCCTCTCCGGGGAAGCCCTCCTCCTTGTCCGTCAGCTGAGGAGAAGGGCATAGTCACGTGACCGGGATTCTTGCTGGTGAGAGGAAAAGGGTGAACTTGGGCGCCCGGGTGGGAGAAGAAATTGGTGGGAGCCGGGTAAGGCTGAGCGGGATGGTTCCGGCTTTTTCTTTTCCTTTCGAGTCTTTTCTTTTTTTGGTGTTGGGGAGGGTGGACCGGTGGGAGCTACCTGGGGATTTGAACTGGCTGTTATCAGTCCTTCTTTGCCTAGCGTAAAAATTTTAACCAATGAGAATGCCTATGCAAATACGAGGGGAATTTATGCAAATATAATCACGGCTGCCTTTGCATGAACCGAGAGGCTGAAATCTTGCTCCTCGGTTCCCAAGAAAGACAGCGAGCTTCTCCTTGAATCTGATCGATCTGATTTAATCCTTGGAGTGAAATGGGGAAATGTGCGAGATTCCCTCCCCTTTGCAGATTTAGGATTCATAAGCCGCCTTTCAAAATAAAAAAATCACATGCTGGCTTTAAATGTAAGAACAGCCGTATAACAAGTTGGTGATATAGTGATCCTGAACGTACCTTTTCTTTCATATTTATGTGGGCGCTCCTCTGGCAGGCTTTCAAAGTGAAATTCTCACAGAATCATAGAATCATAGAAATGTAGAGTTGGAAGAGACCACACAGGCCATCCAGTCCAACCCCCTGCCATGCAGGAACACCCTCAAAGCACTCCCGACAGATGGCCATCAAGCCTCTGCTTAAAAACCTCCAAGGAAGGAGACTCCACTACACTCCGAGGCAGCAGATTCCACTGCCGGACAGCCCTGACTGTCAGGAAGCTCTTCCTGAGGTTCAGGTGGAATCTCCTTTCCTGCAACTTGAATCCATTGCTCCTTGTCCTGGTCTCTGGAGCAGCAGAAAACAAGTCCCCTCCTTCCCCTACGTGGCATCCCTTCAAATATTTAAACATGGCTATCATGTCCCCTCTTAACCTTCTCTTCTGCAGACTAAACATACCCAGCTCTCTAAGTCTGTCCTCATAGGGCATGGCTTCCAGGCCTCCTCTGGACTTGCTCCAGCTTGTCAATATCCTTCTTGAATTGGGGTGCCCAGAACTGGACACAGTATTCAAGATGGGGTCTAACCAAAGCAGAGTAGAGTGGTACCAGTACCTCCCAGAACTGCAGGAAAGGTTGAAGACAGCACAATAACAGACCACAATTACTAAGTGAACTGAGATTAAAAAGGAATGTGAGAGCTGATTTTTTTTAAAAAAATATTCCCTTGAAAGTCTGGAGTAGGAGTGGGAACGCCAGGGCTTGCAGTGCTCATTTCAAAGCAAGAAGAGGAGGAGTCTGGGGGGCTCTCCGGGGAGAGAATTCCAAAGTTGTGGGGCCACCACTGCAAAGAACCTCTCCCTCGTGGCTGCCAGATTGATCTTTTTTTCTTTTCTTCCTTTTTACCAGAGATTAGCTTGCAAACGCAGTCATAAAGCGTATGGAAGTATGTTTAGTCACAAGAGCTTCTTGAGATCACTTGCCCCCAAACCACTTAGAGCTTTAAAGGTTAGAACGATCACCGTACACTGAGTGCTGTTATATTTATTCCCCTCCAACTTTATTTGTTTCGGCAGCCTGATTTACTGAGCAGCAAGGAAGTTTTTTGATTGTTGACAGTCAGAAAAGCGTGACAATCTACAACACATCTCTTAAAGTTATACTAAGAGCTCCTGATTTACCTTCTGTCCATCCTTGATTTCTGTCCTTCCCTTAAAAAAACATGTTCTCCTGTGTGACTCACAATTGTGTTGAAATAAAATGCAATCCAGAAAAATGCAACAGAAGTGTGTGAAAAACTTGCATGGCATACAAAAACAATATAAACAATTATATTGGGAGTCATTGTTAAAAGGCCATGGCAAGTCAAAAAGCTGGTATCTGAAATATAGTAAGGTAAATAGGTGCAGATGAATTGTTTGTGGAGGTCAGTCCACAGCCTGAATGCTCCTGTGGAAAAAGCCCTCTCGTGTCACCACACTTGAGTCTTCCTTTATCCTTTCACAATGCCTGCTGTCTTCTTCCTTGCCAGGTTGCGTTTGTCCCTTCCCGCATGTTCTGTCTGTGTGTTGTTTCCTTTCCCATTACCTTTACCCTGTCCCATTCAGGGGCATCTTCTTCATGCTTGGATGATGCCATCTGACAAATCCACCTGGGATCCTCCAGTCTTCCAGTTTACCAACTGCTGGATTTTGAAGAATCATGAACTGCAAAGGTGAGGATTTGCATTTGCTGACACTGCTTTTCTTCCAGTTTTCTCTGGTATGCATAAGAACGTGCATAAAGTGACAGTAGTTCTATTGAACATTTCAAGGACAGTTTGCCACAAGGAACACTGAACCTTCCATGTGCTACTGGATGGAAATGCAGATTGAATTCTAGCTCAGTTTACTGTCATTGGGTTTGTTCTCTGTTACAATTTGCACACAAATCCACAAAGAGAAAATTAAGGAGAATGGATTCATAATTAAAGTACAAGAAAAAATATATGACAAGGGACATTAATTGCTTTTACTATCTCATGTTCTACCAATTTTACAAACAGAAGGCATTACTTCAGATGTAGGTTTATTGTGTCTTTATTTGGGAGGGAATAGTGGCACTATAAAACACTGCTTTTTCTTTTTCTTTTTTTTGGTGGGGAAGGTTCTGAAAGGCTCAAATTTCTATTGTCCTGGGGAAAAGGTGAAAATAATTCAGTTGAACAATGGAAAAACAGGCTCTGAAGTCCTGTGGTGACAGAAAAATTGACAACAGATTAAAGAGATGAGAAATGTTCAAAACCAAGATGTCTTCTATGAAACATGGCTGCTTTTTATTACTTTTGTAAATATTAATGCAGTGAATGTATACCTGTGACTTGACATGGATTCACGTGGAAAGATATAAGCTAGTTATGATAATATCTTTTAATACATTAAAAGCTTGCCATTGTTGCTGTTGGCTGTTATGTTTCTTCTTAATTTTTTAAGAAGAATGTTTTTATTCATTTTAAATTTAACACCTTTTATTCATTTTAAATTTAACACCTTTACAACATGATGATACATTTAACACTTAAAACCAATAAAGTACATTTTAAAAAAGAACCCAGATAACAGCCAGATAACACATGTGGTGTTTTCTGTGAAGGAAGGCATTTGAGTCATTGTAGCTTCACACAGTGACCAGAATATCTGTGAGCAGCTTCTACTAAAAATTCAGCACATTCATACATACCTGCACTAGCTGTTGATCCCACTCACTTTTTAAATACTGTGTTAACTATTTGATTTCATGAGCATTTGGAGATGAAATTCTTAATTATTCTTGCAAAAGTTTGTAATAACACGGGCTGACCCAGCCTTCCTTGTGAATTCTAGATGTGTTGAACTACAGATCCCACTCCCCAGCAAACATTGTATGCTGGCTGGTGTGAATGAGAGTTGTAGTCAAACACATCTGGAGAACCTCCAGGTTGCAGAAGGCCAAGCTAACCTCAGCATTTTCCCCACCTACCTGTAAGACCTACTGGAGACCCTAGGTTACTGGTTGCTTCATTTTTCAGGGAGGACCTCTGGGTGAGGGATGGGAAGATCGTAAACCCAGAGAAGCTATTCTTTGATGAGAAGAAGCCTGCAGATGTTCAGCTGGACTGCAGAGGCAGCATCATTGCACCTGGGTTCATCGATGTGCAAATCAATGGTAAGGCCTTGGAATTGTTCTAGCATGGGAAAATCCTGGAGATCAACATTCACGAAGCTGGAGAAGAGAAACAGGCTCTCCCCTGTGGATTTTTGACCATAGCCGTATCAGTCCTTATAATTGACTATGCTGACTAGAACTGATGGGAGCTGCAGACCAGCAACATCTGGAGAGCCACATGTTCTCCACCCCTGATCCAAGAAGTGCAGAAAATGCTTCATTAGATATTTGGCATATCTAGACAATGATTGAATCGGAGCCTTTTAAAAGTTTAAAACAGCTTTCTATGCTCTAGTAAAGGCAGTGCAGGGTCTTAACTAGAACAAACTAGAGAAAGATAGGCTTACATTCAAAAGCTAAGAGACTGCCCCTTGGGATGGAAAGAGGCACCCGCTAATCCAGAGAGCATATATTAGCCTGGGTGTGATAAGTCTTCTAGAGAAAGTCCGTCAGACATCCTAGATTGTAGAAAAATTAGTGTCTTATTCTGTTCCCATTCATTGCCTAGGTGGTTTTGGAGTGGATTTTTCTCTGGCTACAGATGATACAGCAGCAGGAATCTCTCTGGTTGCCCAGAAGATACTGTCCCATGGAGTAACCTCTTTCTGCCCGACCCTGGTGACCTCCCCACCATCTGTATACCATAAGGTAAGGAGACAGGGCCACAAAGGGCAGTGGTGAAACAATGGTCAGCCTACGCCTACTGGTAGATCTCCGATTTGCAATAGATTGGCAAAGTTTCTTGACTACTAGTTGTTTGACAGTAACAGCTACAAAGTGACTCCTGCTGCCTTGAATTTCACTGCTAACATGAAGAAAGCTTGGACTATTTTTCCCCCAGTATGTTTGTAAAGGTCAAGCATCCCATTCAGTTCTAGTGTTGAAAATAAATAGTAGGATGCAAAATTCTGTATCTATTGCTCTAGCCTTTGGTGGGCTATAAAAAAGGCAAACTAGACCCCACAAAGCTGAAGCCTCCCACACCCTTAGGAACATCACTGGGTTCTCTTGAGATATACTGCTGTTACCAGATACTATTACCTCCAACCTGAACAAGAATCAGCTAACTCTGCATAGCAATCTGCCTAAGTCTTCAGAAAGCCTCAATTATTGCTTCCTGACTGGGATTACAGAAACAGAGAGGAGTGGGAAGGTTTCCTGCCAACTACATGGCACGTGACAGTACAGAGCAGATGAACTGAACATGTTCAGTGACTTGGGATGACTGATCATTGGGAGAGGGAAAGAAAATGTGTGGAGGGAGGGGAACGGCAATGAAATGGAGCATACTGGTAGGGGGCAGTATGCTCCATTTCATTGCCATTCCCTGGTACTAGTCTCTTACTAGTAAAACAGACTGAAATCTATATGCTTTCTTCAGTAATATCCAGTACTAGCTGCTTTGGAAGGTGAAGTATCAGTCGAGAACAAGGGAAAGAATCATACAGGCCTTCAGATGTTCTTGAATTACACCTTCCAGCATTCTCTACTACTGACTCATGAGAGCTGCTGGGAATTCTAGTCCAACATCTTGAGGACTACATTTTACCTGTCCCAAATTTAGAAAGATTCCTGATCCAAGCCACAAACCCCAGGTGTTTGACCACATGATCAGACTTGGTTATTAAGGAAAATAGTTCTTAGCCCCTTTGTGAATTCAAGACAGGGGGCCACTGTAGCTATGAGAAATTGTTACAAGACAGAGAACCCTATGGACTGCAAGCCTACTGTGATCCACAGTTGTTCTCTTTCTGGCTCGTAGAGGCTTCTGGGTGAGCCCTTCCCATGCCACTTACAGGGAAAGAGTCCCTGCTGTCAGAGATAACAGTGGAGATTCCTTTGCACTTACCTTTCTAGCTGATTACAATTTAGTTGCAAGAGAAGTTAGTCTTGAGATTATGTCACTTCAACTGTGAAATGTCTGGATAGCTTGACTGTGTGCCACTTGTAAAATCATAATCATCCTTGTCTGCTGTACATTAATATTCATTAGCAAATGAATATGGCAAGTTAGACAAAGACCAAAAATGGGCAACTGTAGAAGACTAGGAAGGACCATTAGCCTTCTAGGAGAGCTGGCAGGGCCATACCTGCTCTTACAAATAATAAATAAATATTCCCCAATCATACTATATGGGATGTATTTTGGGGCCTTCCTGGGTCCCTTAGAGGGCATTTCGAGTCAAGAACAGAACAATTTCACAAAAAATTGTTTTGACTCCTAGAAGGTCCAGGAAGGCTCCAAACACGTGAAAATGCCCTTTATACCTGCTAGAGATCATTTTTGAGCATTTAAGAACATTTTTTCTATTTATTTGACCCCTGAGGGGCCCTGGGGACCACAAAATAGCATGAGAGAGTGCGTACAGCCTGTGGACCACACTTCAGTTGCCTCTATTCTATGTTAAGACATTGCAGGACCTTTTAATAATGAAACTTCTAACAACCTGTCTCCTACTAGGTTCTGCCTCAGATTTGTGTGAAAAATGGAGGGCCCCATGGAGCTGGTATCCTAGGTAAGTCACTAGTTTTTGTGTTGTCAGTACTGTCTTGAGTGTCCTGTCCATCATCTCTTCCCAGTGGTAACACTTGTCTTGGAGAAGGACAGAAATGTGGAACCTTTTGGCTCTCTAGATGGCTTGACTACAAATTCCATAATCCCTCACCATTGGACAAACTGGCTGGGGTTTATGGGGCTGAAGTACAAAGCATGCTCTGGAGGCAGGAAAAATGGAGATCCTTTTCAGTGAGGGTTTAAGGGCAAGACAATGTATGGCATAGGCCCTACAGCTCTGGCTTCAGCATATTCAGAGCTCCTTTCATGTGTTGTTGCTGCTGTTGTTGTGTGCCTTCAAGTAGTTTCCAACTTATGGTAACCCTAAAGTGAACCTATCATGGAGTTTTCTGGGGTTGAGTGTTTGTGACACACCCAAGGTCACTCAGTGACTTTCCATGGCCAAGTGAGGAATAGAATCTTGGTCTCCGGGGCCAGGATTACAGTCCAACAGTCAAACTCCTACACTATGCTGGCTCTATATCCTACCACTCCCATATTTTACAGCAGCCTTTACATAGCTAAGAAGACAAGAGGGAAAAGAACCCTTAGGCACAGTTGGGGAAGTGAAGCTATGTTCGTTTTGTACCTAGAATGGTAATACCTTCCCTTTGTCTTGACCTTCAGCATGCTTATCAAACAGAATTACCAGTACTATTAGCCACAGAGTGGCCATGCTGACTGGGAGATACCAGGAATCTTGTCCAAAGAAGTAAGTCTTCCAAGCTCTGTTCAGGCATGGGAGGGTTATGTTGTACAGTCCTGTCATAGGACTCTGCTACCTCCTCATGTGGGGTGAGTGGAATAATCTAATTCACAATCCATTACAATTTTTAATGAGATGAGAGGAAAGAAAGACTACAAAGGCCCACCAGCTTCGTTGGCTACATAGGTTTGTTTAGAGA
This sequence comes from Ctenosaura bakeri, assembly GCA_948474755.1. NCBI lineage: Eukaryota > Metazoa > Chordata > Lepidosauria > Squamata > Iguanidae > Ctenosaura > Ctenosaura bakeri. Next base: position 72,080 of record CAOLHI010003369.1, on the reverse strand, counting down.
GGATGGGAGTAGTGTGGAGAGCAACTGCGTTCTCCTTTTAGACCAGAGGAAGAGAACTTCCAGGTATTGTGAGCTTTAATTTCTAAAAGCCCCAGTCCCCATGACCAATGAAAAGGGAGCCTCAGTCTGAAGTTCTACTGGGGTTATGTTTCTGCTCCATTTGAAAAGCAGTTTCTCAGCATGGAGGGATGCCCTCTCAGCCATTGAGTATTTGGCAAATATTGTGCAAGTGAGAGAAAAGAACAGACACCAGCCTCCTGGATCTGCAGCCAGTATGCTAGCATGGAAAGCAGACAGCAATGGAGATCCAGGACAAAAATGTTTGTTCTCTTCTGCCCAGGAAACCCCTGCCCTCTGTGGCCATTAAATGGTTGTGGGGGCACACTTTGGTACTGGGAAGCTGCCTCGTACAGCAGGAGCATTGTGTAAATGATGGTGACAAGGGAAGTACGGAAGGAGATATCCACCAACAGGATTCCAGCCCTAGAGTGCCACAGATTCCCCACCCATGTTGTATGATGTGTATATTGTCTTTTCACTGGGATAGGGGTTCATCTGGAAGGCCCATTCATCAGCAAGGAGAAGAGGGGTGCTCACCCTGAGCATTATCTTCGCACCTTTGAAACTGGAGCATTCCAGGATTTGCTGGCCACCTATGGCTGCCTAGATGGTGTGAAGATTGTCACCCTGGCACCTGAGATTAAGAGAAGTAATGAGGTAATCCAGGAGCTTACAAAGCGTGGCATCTGCGTGTCTCTAGGTAAGTGTTGCTCTTGGAGTTTAGAGGGGGGAGTTGTTGGCACTAGGAGGGACCAATCCCTTATCCCAACAATTTTTGAAACCACACTGCTGAAGGAATATGTTTGCCTTCCTTGATCAGAATATATGCTTAATTTAAAAATAATCTGGAAGTAGATCTACAGCTGTATAGTTTGGACTATGAGTATGTGCAACATAATGTTGGTCCTCTACATTTGCTAGGGTTAGGGATGCAGGACCCTCACAAAAGTGGAAAAACTGCAAATATCAAAGCATGTGTACATTTTGGGAAGGGGTCTGAAGCAGAGGAAGGGGAAGGGGAAAGTGGGCGCCCAGAGTCCAAACCAGGTCAGGGAAAGAGGGTGAGTCAGCATGGTATCCCTAAACCTCCTCTCACACCCATCTCCTTCCTTGGGTGCAGGAAGCGCATTGAGAGAGGGTTGTGGTGCTGAGAAATACAGGTGTGAGTCTCCTTAGCTGGGCGGGCAGCAGCCAATGGAGGAGGAGGAGGAGGACCAGAGGCAATTTTTTAAAGGGCTGCACAGCCTGATTGAAGCTGCCGAGAGGGAAGCACTTGGGGTGAGGAGGCAGGGGTTGGAAAAACTCAACAAATAATCAAATCTGTTAAACTCGCAGTGTGGAGGGCTGACTGTAGTTCTAACTACATTCCACCAAATTTTGGAAATGTGTTGAAGTATGGGGTTTTGCATAAAATGGGGTGGATGTGGTAATTTTATTTAAAAGATACCTTTTTACCTTTATACCTTTTTACCATTTAGTCTCCAGGGCATTTTAGAAACCTGTTTGAACAATGTTTATTTTGAAAAAAAAATCTTCACGCTCCTACATTTAGAAGTTTTACCTTTGAACATGTCAGAAGACTCATCCTTTGTGTGACTCCTATTTACCCTACAAGGCCATTACCCTTTGACCCTTTGGTCTGCTTCTAACACTGCTATGGCGACAGCATGAGAAATAGCTTTTCCCCTAAATGCAAACCTGCCTTCCCAGAATATTTCCTCTCACTCATTTTGTTTCTGAAGGAAATAGATGTGCTGATTAGGAAACATAAAAATCCACGGTGTAGCCCAGATTACCACTTTGAACTTTTGATTTTAAAGCATGCATTAGGGCAAGAGGGTTGAAGAAGAGGAATGTAGGTCAGAAAGTAACTTTTCCAAGCTCTGGGCATCAGCTCTTTATTCTTCTTTGGGACTTTCCATTACCACTGTTCCCAGGGGCACACAACACTGAAGGCTGGGGCTAAGTCCTACGGCACATCCCTAGACACAGCTTGTAGGTTTCCCATATCAGCAATCCTCCTTTAACTGTATGACTGAAAGTAGTTCAAGAGCAGGAGCGTTCACATACATCCAGGATTGTTATGAATCTGCTACTGTTTCAATAAGGCGGAAATAACTAGGAGCAATTTGTACTTTCTTCCCTTAGCTGCTTACTTTTGTCCTCTGTGAGCCAAGGCAGAAGCAGCCAAGATAAATGAAGGACATAAGGGAAATATTGTGATACTTTTGTTGTTTGTTTGTGTTAATTATGCATATAGCCTGTCTTTCTGTCAAAGAATTCAAGGTGATGTTTATGGATTTCCTCTCCATATTATCCTCAGGACTATTCTGTGAGATAGGTCAGGCTTAGAGAGAGACAGTAACTGGCCCAAAGTTAGTGAGTTTCTTGGTTCAGTGGTAACTTGATACACATCTCCATAATCCCAGCCCAGCATTCATACTAGGGACGGGCCAACCAAATCCTCTAATCCTGGATAAGGATTCAAGATTCCCAAATCCGAATCCCTGTGCCAAAATAGGCATATCAAATCTTTCGAATCTGCCAACCAAATAGATTGTTGGAGACTGGGACGCCTGAAAACCAGGGAGACCAGGAGACCGGAAAACCTGGGAGACTAGATACACAAGGGAAGATGGCAAGTAGGTGAATTTTTCCCTTGGAATAATAATGGCCTTTGCTAACAATTCCAGAAATTACGTCTGGGGTTGTATTCTAAGATGTTTAAATTGAACATTTAATATTGACGTTCAGCACTTGACTGGAAGGTACAGGCTTGAGATTTCAAGGACAGCTGAAAGATTCCTTTGCATAGCTCCCTTGCAAACCTCCTTCAGACACAATTCTGGGGCTTGGAGTTTTACAGGGGGTCACAGCCTTCTCTGCCAAAGTCTACTGGTGCATCATCAATCTGCAAACCCCAGGATACCACAAGTAGCTATGCAAAGAAAATCCAGTTTTGACCTGGATTATCTCTGTACTGTAGTGGTCCTGTTTACACAGGCAGGAAAATGTTGGATTAATCCACATTTTCCTGCCTATGTAGAAAGGGCCTTCATGTCATTTTCAATTTGGAGAGATCCTGAGGCAAAACTATGACAATTGTCTTGGCCAGATTTCTTCAGAGGGAGGTTTGCCTTTGCCAAGGCTTTTGCTAAGGCTGAGAGAGTGTGTATTGCCAAAGGTTATTCTTCTTTCCCTTGCTTTTTAAACCCTTTTTAAAAAAAGAATTCAAAAGATTCGAGACTCATGAGATTCGTGGATTCCCAGAACCTTCCAGGGATTCAGATTCAGAAAATTCTGGATTCGTCCCATCCCTAATTCATACCATTACACCACACTAGCATTTAAGGTTGATCAAGTTGATCAAGTAGGATCAACTTGAAAAGCCCCATGTGTGTTTCAGGAGAAAACAGCAGATGAGGGGTTGCAGCTTTGAAATATCACTGAGGTTGTGGGCCACACCCTAGGAGTAGGGTGGCAAAGTTTCCAATCTGTTACTTTCCATAGAATCTCTCTTAGATTATAGACAATGGATTTATTTATTTAGAATATTTTTATGCCTTATTCAACAACAACAACAACAAAATCACCTAGAATTGCCATATTATAAAAGCCCCAGATTTGTCATATAAACAACTCACAAAAGGAAAGAGAGATGAGGAGGAAAAAGAAAAACAAAATCCTTTCTTAAAAATTCAGTAACAGTTTTTATCATGACCAGCTGGAAAGAGGGATGATCGTTCAGTTCAGAGAGAAAATGTTAGGTTGGGGCACATTATTCCTAGTTTTCTTTGTTTCCAGGTCACTCTATAGCTAACCTGTCTCAAGCTGAGGAAGCTGTTCGTCATGGGGCTACTTTCATTACTCATCTCTTCAATGCCATGTTACCTGTGAGTAGTATGTAAGCAAAAACACTGTGAGAATCTCTACAGATTTTTAAAACACATTTCTGGCCTTTCTGAAAAGCATACAGACAATGCCTTGGGGATTCTTGGAAGACAAGAAGAGGTGTCACACAGCAGCAATGATCAAGAAGTGGCACCAGGGGCTGTGTACTGGTTGTTGTTTTTGATCTTCCCTTCAGAACCAGAATTAATTGTGAAACTAGGGACGTCTAATTTAGGATACAGAATTTAAGTTAAACATGATACAGCAGAAGCTGTGTAGTTCAGACTTGAAGGGTTCCACATTTTAAATTCAAAGGAGGTTCAATCATTTCTTTGGTTTGTTGATTTGTTTTGTTTTGTTTTGTTTTGTTTGGCCACCTTTCTGTAAAAAATGATCGGGGTAACATTTAACAACAAAATGTTAAGGTATCCATTTGAAAGCACAGTAAAAATAGCTGCAAAAAGCAAGGGAAAAAACCATCAACAGGATGAATAGGCTGGCTTGTATCTGTTCCAGAAGGCCTGGGGCTAATAGAAACATCTTTGCCTCATACCAGAATGAAACACATTTCACATCAATCAGCTCTCTCTGAGAGGAAAATCTCTGGAAAAGCTCTGTCTCTCATTATCTCCCACCTAAGCTTGAGTGGACGGAGAGGTTAGTTTCTGAGATTATGAATGCAGTGTTTGGGCCACCTCATACTAACCCCTTGTTTTGGCAGTCTTCCTCATTTAACAACTCATTTTGTACTAGGTTGGCTTCCTCCAACCTTGTGTCCTCTAGGCACATTAAACTACAAATCCTATAATCCCTGGATATGTGCAGTCATTGTGCTCACTAGTAGGAGATTGTGGACATTGTAGTCAACACATCTGGACGGGATAGGTTTGGGAAAGTCTGTCCTAGATCATGCATACATTCAGAGCTTGGAATTGTTACTTTTTCAGATTATAATTCTCAGAATTCTCCAGTCTCATGACCTGTAGTCCAAGAAAGTAACATTTCCAAGCTCTGACCATATTAATTATATTCATCTGAGTTGTTTGTTTTTGTTATTCATGCAGTTCCACCATCGAGATCCTGGGATTGTGGGGCTGCTCACAAGCGATCAGATTGCTCCAGGTCAGCAGGTGTTCTATGGGATGATATCAGACGGGATCCACACAAATCCTGCTGCTCTGCGAATTGCACACCGCGCTCACCCTAAAGGTTTGTTGATCTGGGCAGGAAGAATGGAGGCCTGACATAGTACTAAGGCCTACGTCTCTAACTTGCTTGTGTAATCAGACTTAAATTTAACCTGAGCCAATTATTTCTCTGTAGGGCTGGTCCTGGTGACAGATGCCATCACAGCGATGGGGCTTGCTCCAGGCAGGCACACTTTGGGCCAACAGGTAGTCGAAATGGACGGGCTAAACACCTATATTGCAGGTGAGTGCCCTTGCAGCCTGTGTCTGCCCTTCAGTGTATACTTGTATTTATGTCAAATTTTACAGTACAGTGTTACAGAATTGTGTATTTTCACCTTTTAATGTCTTTCAATTGAATTGTAATCTATCTCAGATTTCAAGAGAGTTATCTTTTTTGCACTAAAACTCCCAGAATCCCTATTGTGCCGAGTTAGGGGATTCTGCCAGTTGTAGTACAAACTATGTCTGAAAGAAGTTTTTTTGAGCCTCTGCCCTTTTCCTCTGCCCCACAGGGACCAAAACTCTCAGTGGCAGCATTGCAACCATGGATATGTGTGTTCGACATTTCAAGGAAGCCACAGGTAAAGTTTTTTCACATAGAAGTTTAGCAGCTTAAAAAAAGTTTGCCCTTTTTCATAAGAAGCCAAAGTCTCCTTGGCATTTGATTCTTTTTCTTAATAGGTCCAAGGCCTACTAGATTACAAAACCTCCCTTATCTATGCCATGTTAGACTCTAACCTTTAAATTATAAGCACGACAGCAGATAACATTATGGATGGCGGGGTGGACCTGTGGTGAGGAGTGGCTTTAAGTCTGCCTTCCTATGCTATAACTTTCCCATCTAGACACTGAACAGGGTGAGCTTGGCTTACAAATACAGGAGGCAACTGTACCTGTTAGGCCTCAGTTGTAGAGGAATCTGGTTGGCTACAGAGATAAGCAGAAGGCTTGACTAGATAGATCAACATGTCCTTTTTTTCATTAAGCTTATGTATGGCAGTTGAGGACCAGTGTGTCGTAGTGGTTTGAACGAAGGACTTTGAGCCTGGAGACCAGAGTTCAGTTCCTTGCTCAGCCATGGAAATCCCCTGGGTGATCTTGGGGACATCACACACTCTAGCCTCAGAAAACCCCATGATAGGTTCACCATAGGGTTACCATAAGTCGGAAATCACTTGAAGGCACACAACAAAAGCAAAAGGAATAATGCCAGTTGGAGTTCCAGTTTTGCCTTTTATTTTGCTAGCTTGGCCACAAGGAGATTCTCAGAGCTAGAGCCCTAAAGAGTAACTTTTTTCCAAGCTGTGTGATAGACTGGGGTGGGCAACGCACAGCCCATAGGGTGCATAAAGCCCCTCCCCACGTGCCCTTTTATAATGTTGGAGTGCTGATCACTCATGTCCCATTTCAACCATGTTCAAGAGTCTGTTAAAGTAAAACAAAGTCACAGGTACTGCAAATGATGGGTTATTGATTACATATAGATGTAAAAGGGAGTGCCAAGAAAAAAAAAACCTCAAGGCAAAGATAGTTTCCATCCATTCAGCAAATCAAAGTGGCCCTTTGTCACAGATGCCTTCCATTGGTGTCCACTGTCTTCTTCTCAATTTTAAATACTTTTTCTCCTGAATTCTGGAAAATGCTGTCACTTTCACAGTTCGAGAGAAAAAAAAACAGGCATTCCAGAGTAGACCAGAGTGAGCTTGTCTCTACAAAAGGAGTTGACCTTACATAGTTTAGGGAGCAGTAGCTGCTTGCTTGAGAACCTCTCCCTTCATAGTCATTATTGTTATTGAAAAGCTCTGTTTTTATAATCATTATGGTCACTGTTATTGAAGGCTCATTTGATTAACTAGAAAATGCCCACCTACTGGACAGTATATATCCTAAGCTCATAAACCTCATTATATTGTGCATGTGAGTGTTCACATTCTTCATCATTCTTTCAGACGTCTACCCCATTAGGCACCCCTGTTTGGCAATGCTTACTGCCCCCATTGCCACTGCTGTCTGAAACTGTGGTGACTTTTTCCATGTCACTATACTTCAGGAAATGAAGGGGACTGGGAATGTTCCTAGAAAGAGGGAGGATTCTAGGGGGAAAAAAACTTATTTCACAGGAACATCCAAATATTGTGATGCTCCAGGAAACACATTATAAAGGGAATCTTTCTTCTTTAACAGCACATACAGAATTAGACAAATGCTCTGCAGCTGTTGGCTCTAAGTGCATTATATCTTTCTTAAAAGGCAAAATTAGAACTGCGGTGCTAACCATGAGTTGCATAGATAGTTCTAATGAAAAACAGGACACGTTTCTACAAAACTGTTGGAAAAAATACAGCATTCTCTCTTGCCCACCTCTTCAGCTGTGGTGGCCTCTCTAAAGTTGGTCTGTGTGTGGGTTTAAAATTATTGGCTGAGGCACCTAGACATTACACTTTGCTGTCTGTGATTGGCTTAGCTTAGAAGGCCACGTCTCCCACTCTGTCTCTAAGAGCTCTGTTCTCCTTAGATTACACTCTGACTACACTACACACTAAGGCCATTTCCGCAGTAGACTGTTACAGTGCTATTATTCCATTTTCAACATCCTATGGAATCCTGGGGTTTGAAGTTTAGGGAGGGGCCAGTTGGCCCCTTCGTAAACTGCAAACCCCAGGATTCCATAGGATATTGAAAGTGGAATAATGACGCTACAATAGTCTAGTGCAGAAATGGCCTAAGCTAACGGCTTCTAACTGTCAACTGATCTCTACTGTAACTTCTCAGATATACTGAGCATAGCTCTCTAACCTAATTAGTTGGTGAGTTTAATTGAAGATGGATGCATTATTATAATTTTTTTTTAGTCAATGTTTTCTTTCAAATTTTGAATTCTGCTGTCTGTCTTGTCTTCTTCAAGTCAGCCATCATTTTCAGAAGCCACACCTAAACTGGGAAATGCCTTTCTCTGCAACTCTGCTAATATAGAGTTATTGTAGGACTAATCACCTGGGTAACTCTCAACTCCCAACAAAAACATTTTAGACAGGGTGGAAGTCTTTAAAAAAAAAGATATTTAATAATCAGAAGGGACTTGGATGCAGTGGTCACTGTACAGGAATGAGCGAACCATGTTCCACTAATGTTAGTAATTAAAATCTTCCAGGAATTTGCTTTGTTGGATACATGGTGAAAATTGTATCAGGATGAGAGAGACTAGTCATGTTATTCAATTCAGCATGGTTTCATCTCCCAAACTGTCTACATTCTTGTTTCAGACCAAAGGTGTCACTCAGTATTAGATGCATCTATAGGGCATATCTGGCTCTCTAACTGTGGGCCTTTGTTGTGTGCCTTCAAGTTGTTTCCAACTGATGGTGACCCCAAAGGTGAACCTATCATGGGGTTTTCTGGGGCTGAGTGTGTGTGATCTGCCCAAAGTCAGATCACACACACTCAGCAGGTTTCCATGACTGAGCAAGGACTCAAACCCTGGTCTCCAGGCTTGTAATCCAACACTCAAACCACTACCCTACACTGGCTCTAACCATGAGCCTAGTATATATTAAATCAGCCTTGTTTGATAAAAAATATATAGATCCTTCTCTTGGAAGTTAAACCCTAAACTTTTGAGCAAATATGATAAAAGAAGCTCAAAAATATGTCAGTATGTTTTGGAACTTTCTGAAGTTCTAACTGCTCTAATTTGTGTGAAATGTATTACAGGTTTTTTTTTTAAAAAAAAAAGTATGAATTAATGATATCTGAACTATTAGCTGAACAAGAGAATTAGTAGGACATAAAAACTGAGGTCAGAAGTGCATAAACTACAGTTGGATGATGTAAAATCTTTGATTGTTAGAGCTTAACAAAATCTCTAAAAATTCATGGTACACCAACTAAAACATTATGAATAGGAAGATTAAAAAGTGACTTACTGCTATAAGGAAGAAAAAAAATTAAAAAGAGAATTGTATGTAAAAGGACAATCATGAAAAACCTTTTGTTTTCAAATTAATGATTTAAAATTACACTTCAGAGCACCTTAATGAGACTGAAATTGATTTTCCTAGTAAATAAAGGAAGAACAAAAAAGGAAGAGAAGTGGACTGTTTGTCCCACAGTCTGGTAGCATTTTGTGATTAGGACATTCTAGTATCTTGTTGCTCAATAGAGAGCTTCCAGAGTTGCTGCAAAGTTCAGCAGCAGCTGTCATGGGGACAGTAAATTCTGCAGCCACTGCACTGATTATAATGAGAAGCCTTCATTTTTTTTGCAGGATGCTCTGTGGAAACAGCACTGGAGGCCGCTTCTCTTCATCCTGCTCAGCTCTTGAAAATTGAGGACAGAAAGGGTACCTTGGATTATGACAGTGATGCAGGTGAGGGTGGCTCAGAGTGGGACACACAAAGCTCCTAGGTGACCTCTCATCCAACCAGTGATCAGTCCCAAACCTACTTAGCTTCAGCAAGACAACTGTACCTTCAGACCATACTTGCACTGGAGACTTGATGCACAGATCAAGCTGGGATTGATCCAGCTGTTCTAGAAGAGGAGGAAGCATAGTTGCAAGGCAGAGCCCACACTTTGTAATAAAAGATCAGGTGCAGATTGATAGGAAAGGCCTTTATTTGTGGCTTTGGAAAATCACCGCTAGTCCTGTAAGGCAGCTTATTTCAACAGACATTCTGCTTTCTCTAAATACTAGAGGAAATTACGTGCTCTTAGAATCCTTGGCCCAAAATATCCATTTCCTCTATAACTGTCATCATTTCCTGTTTTCCACAGATTTCTTGTTGCTGGATGACAGCCTCCACGTTCAGGCTACCTACATTGCAGGCCAGCAGGTCTGGAGAAAAGATGACTTTGTGATCTGAAACAGGAACCAGAACAGGAAGCACTTCAAACCAGGAGCAGAGAGTAGATTCTACCCATCTACAGCACCTTTTTCGAAAGGTCTTCTGCCTCTTTCTGTTTTCTCTTCTGCCCTGCTCCCTCTCTCACTTGCCCCTGCAGCATTCCTGAAAAAGGCATATATAAACCATCTGAGCAAGCAGCAACAGTTGTTACTTCTGTTTACAAGCCACATCTTTCTCCACTGGGGCCTGTGTTTCCAATGAGCTGTGACAGCACAAACTGATTTTCTCACCTTGCCTTAGAAGGCTGGGATAGCTGCACAGCTGTTTCTGCCACATGTCCTGGCTTTCCTGAAGAGCTAAAGGAAACTTTTCCCATTCACTGTGTGAATGCAAAGGCCTGAGATAATATTGGATATAATGCCAAAGAATGGGAAAATCTGCTAACGTGGCATGCTCCAGCCATTTACTTTCCACAGTGCCTCTCTCTTGGACTTTTACTGTACCACTCCTTCATGCTGGAATGGCACTTTGTGGACTATCATCTGCCTTGTCTCTGATTAAAGCCAGCTGGGGTCTGTGCTCTACACAGTTCTCATTCTGTTTGTTTGTTAAATGTAAACCCAGCTTTCCACCACAAATGGTGTATGAAATGATATGAGGTAAAGCAGAAAATAGCAATCCAAACATATAAGCAAATCAGTAAAATCCCATCTATGAACTTTAAAAATAAACAGCAACCACCTATTAAAATCTCTTTCAATGAACTAACAAACCTGTTTGAATAAGAAAGTCTTTGCTTCCTAATGACAGGAGCCTCATTTCAGAGTGATGAGATGTCACCTTGCACTTTTTCCCCTCTCTGGGCTGTGCCATGGGATGCCTCTAACAATGGGCCACTAATTTGTTTGAGTTCATGTGCCTGTGAGGCTTGATGTTTATTAGGATCTGCAGGAGGGGATTTAACCCAAATGTGAAGAATTGGTTTGGACTTACGGATTTATCCTCCCTGCCCTCATGGACCAGATGCCAGGGGGTGTGCCCATGTCCATGCCTTCATTGGCTGCTCACCTCCAGAACACTGGCTGGAGCTTTGCCAGTTTGTGCTTTCTTCAAGCAGCCAATTTCATTCCCCTCTCATCTTCCCCATGTAGGGAGGATGAGGGGAGATCAAAGTTTTCCATGGAGATCTCCCAATCTCCTTTCTTAGGGGGCAGGCTGACTGGAGAAACTCAACAAGCTGGATTGGTGACCACAATGAAGCTTGCAGGCTGTGGGTTCCTCTCCCTTGATTTAAGCCTTCTTGCCCTTGATACAATCACAACCACCCCTTACCCAGCAGCATAATGGCAGCTTTTGCCTCTTCAGCCTAAATGCAGCAGAAAGAATGCCATTCATTATGATTGTGGCAGGGAGGGAAGTATCAGTCCCTCCCAGGTTCTCTGCCACACCCTTCTGGTAATTAAAGGAAAGGAAAGGCAACTGTGCAATTGAAGGCAACCAAGAATATCACATGTATTTAGGCCTGTAGGCTGCTGTTACTGATTTTTAACTTGTATGCTGAACATATACATAAAGCAGGATTAGACTCAGAGGAAGGAGGCATAAAAATTGGAGGAAGGAACATCCATAGTTTAAGATGTGCAAATGACACCATACTACTAGCAAAAACTAGCAAGGATTTGGAACATCATAGAATCATAGAATTGGAAGAGACCACAGGGGCCATTCAGTCCAACACCCTGCTATGCAGGAACACATATCAAAGCACTCCCAACAGATGGCCACTCAGCCTCTGCTTAAAAACCTCCAAGTGCAGTGCTCCTTTGATGCTGAGCTTGTAGTATTTTGTCACTGACAGTTAGGTTCTTTGAAATGCAGGCAACCCAATTTTGTCATCTGAGTAAACAACCTCAATATGTGTATCTGGTTTTATCCCACAAATACATGTTGTTTCCAACGAAGAGGTGAAAGAAGGTGTGAGGGAGAATGCAGAAAACTACTCAAACTCATATTCTTCCCTGACCTTATGCAGAGACTGTTACTGAAATAGCTGGGGAAATATGTCTGCAATCACAGGGATTGTTTTTCAGTAAAACAAAGTTGAGATTGTCAGAATGCTGAATTCTATGCTACAGAGGCAACTGTGATGGGTCTAAGTGGTAGCTTTTGTCCTGTAACCCTTCAGAAGCTCCATAAAATGCAAAAGAAAAAACAAACAACCTGTTAATGAAGAAAACAAAACTAAGAAAAAGCGATTTCAGATTGCCTTTCCTGAAAATGTTCAGAGGAGCCTTTTGGCCTCCCAGTCTTTATTTTTCTTTTTTTCTTTTTTTGCCAGAAAGGCTCAATGTGGGAAGTTTGGAAGGCTGGAGAGCTCCCCTGCTGAAAATGAGTGAAATTGCAGACACCATGCTAACATATCTGTACAGTGCTTATTTTGCCCTGTTGCTTGTTGAAAGTTCTTTTAAAGAATCAGTCTTCACTCCTAATACTTTTACTTAAGGATTGGACTGACTGACTGACTGACTAACTAACGAACTTGAGCCAATAGGTTTGTAAAGAACATAGATCAGATAATCATCATAGAAGATACTGAACTGTCTTCTTCCAGACAGTATAAGATATATATCAAGTTCATAAATAAATAATTGCTCATTCCCAATGTGAAACAAGAGCAGCCATTCTTTAGGTCTTGGCACCCTCTGTGGCTCTCTGGATGTTAATACTGCAATCCTCTTGTTTCTGTGTCTATCTATATCTAACCAGTTCTGCTGTGCTCAATGGGATTCTCTTCCAAATAAGCATAATTGCAGAGGTGAGAATAATCCAGCCCTTCAGAGGTTGTTGGATTACAACTCCCAGCATTCCTTACCATTGGCTATCTATGACTGCTGGGAATTGCAGTTCAACAATATCTGGAGAGTGACATAATTTCCACTGTTAATGTGCAGAATAACAGTCTAAAACTCTTCATTGTGTGGTGAATTCACTATCTAAAAAATCGTAACACAAATGTGTCTGTTATTACAAATACATACAAGGAAATTGAGTGAATATGTTTGTTGGGTTTAAAAAAGAAAAATATGGCATTTAACCAACAAACATTTATATTCAACAGCTCAGGCGTATACAAAACTATTGGAAGGTTCAAGCAATGTTAAGAAGATCTAGAAACTTTCTGGGCTATAAACGAGAATATTCTGAAAATATACAGGCCCTCACTTTCATATTGTGAGAAGTTCTATGCACAGAACTATTTCACAAATTGTTAACACAGCATGTCCTGAGAGCAGTTTGACAGCACAGAAAATTATCTTAGTAGGTGGTGGGCTTGCCTTTGCTGGAGTTATTTAAGCAATGGTGGGTGATGCTGTGCTGTGAGTGTAGACTTGGATGGTCTTCAGTGCTCCCTCCAATTCTGTTGTTATATAAGAAAGCACACATACTAATGAGAGTATTTTGACAGGACGTCTTTATACAGTGGCTGCTCAACTTTCACGAGGGTTTGGGGCACAGAACTCTCATGAAAGTCAAAAAGTGCAATAAGTAATCTTAACATATATTTGTTTCCTGACTGACTTTTTCTTTGCCTTTATACTTGATTAAGCTCCCCCTCGATATGTATGCATATATTTTTCATCTTGTTTCAGAAATCTCGATCACTGAATCTCATCTGTCAATCTATGAATATTCTATCTTTGCGATCTTCCCTTAAGTAATTTAGAAAACGTTCCTATTCGTCCTTGATCTTCTGAACAGTTGTTCCTTTTATCCTGTCAGTAAAGTTACCTAATTCTTTCATTTCTATTAGTTCACTTAACCACTCTTCTCCTCTGGAATGTCTTTTCTTTTCCATGCTATGTTAAGAGTACGTGTTGTACAGTAAGAGCCAGGATAGACCTTAAACAAAAAAAACTTTTAAGAAGTTTAAGTAATCTTAACACTTAACTTTCTGGTTAAGGCATGGTAGGAAGTTGAAAGGATATAAATTACTCAAAAGAGATGGGAACAAGAAGAAGGGATAAGAAAGTTATAGGCAGCCTATGTAACTTGTACTTGCTATTATTATGTATACTGTCCATTCTTGAAATCTGTAAATGATGTAATGTAATGTGAGTCAATTTTATTTTGTATTATTTCTTTTATAAAAATAAATGTAAAAAGTGAATATCTCTCCCCTCCCCCACTGTCCAAGTGAACGCTCTAACTCCTACTCCCTTCCAGGGGTCCCCTCTCCCATTCACTTGCTTATTGTCATGCCTTTCCTATATATACCTGGGCAAAAGGCAAGTGAAGGGAGGGGTGGCCACATGTGTAGCGATGGCACATGTGCCTTCCACCCATTGCCCCTCCCATTTGCTTGCCTTTTGCCTGGGTGCAGAGAAGGGAGGCAATGCACCTAGGCAAAAGACAAGGAAATGGGGGGGCACATGTGTGATTTCTCCACATGCAGGGCTGCCCACTCCCATTTGCTTGCCTTTTGCCTGAGATGGAGAAGGAAGGTACACGTGCCTGGAAAAAGGCAAGGGAATGGAAAGGAGAGAATGGGAGTAAGGCAAGTCAAATTCATAAAGGTCAAACCTGTGACTGTGGAGGGAGGACTATATAATCAAAAAGAAAGAGACGTTTTTCTTTTAAATAAGAGTGGTGTCCTTTGTGGTCTATCTAATCTGGCAGGTAAGTTTATGTATAAATATAATATTCCCACACTTTAAAGGGTAAGAACTGCTTGTTCCTCTTTAAGTACCTGTACCACTTTTAGTTGCGTATGCACGCTATTCCCTAAGTGCCCTGAAAGTCAGATTCTGTCTGATCTTGAAAACAAAGCAGGGTCAGTCCTGCTTAGTACTTGGATGGGAGATTGCCAATAAATCCCAGGTTCTGTAGGCTGTATTTCAGAGGAAGGAACTGGCACTTCTCTGTATTCCTTGCCTAAGAAAACCCTATGAAATTCATGGGGTTGCCATAAGTCAACAGGAGGCTTGAATGCAAATACACATGCAATCATGCTACAACGATTTGGGTGTTGGAGAAGGATTCCATGAGACTTGAGTTCAAATCCCCAATCAGCTATGGAAAGTTACTTGCTCTCAGCGTAAGCTGGGTATGTTTACCTGGAGAAGAAAAGGTTAAGAGATTACGTGATTCTCATTATTGTTGCCGTGTGCTTCAAGTCGTTTCTGACTTATGGCGAACCAATCGGGCTTTTCTGGTGCTGAGTGTGTGTGATGTGCCCAACTTCAGCCAGTGGGTTTCCATGGTCAAGCAGGTAATCAAACTCTCGTCTCCAGGGTTGTAGTCCAATGCTCAAACCACCACACCATGCTGGTCTTGGAAACATGATTGCCATGTTTAAATTGTTTGAAAGGATGTCATATGCAGCAAGCTTATTTTCTGCTCTCCAGAGACTAGGAGACATAGCAATGGATTCAAACTACTATATAGGAGAAGAGATTCCACCTAAACATTAGGAAGAACTTCCTGATGGTAAGAGCAGTTTGACAATAGAATATGCTGCCTCAAACTGTCATAGAATCTCCTTCTTTGGAAATTTTTAACCAGACCCTTAATGGTTGTCTGCCAGCAGTGCTTTGATTGTGTATTTCTGCACAGCAGGGGGCTCAGCTTGGTGGCCCTTGTGGTCTCTTCCAACTCTGTTTTTTCTGATTCTAATCCACACTGGCTGTCTCAGGTCAATGCTTACTATATAAATGGCATCAAAGATCAAACACAGTAGTAAAGAAGCATTGCAACAATTAATGTGATTCACATGGTTTCCCACATTTCTCAGATGAAAACAGGACAGAGGTGGCCAAACAGCATCAGAGTATAGTAAAAGATGGCTAGAATTATTAATGAGGAAGGACACACAAGCTAAGACTACATCAGTTTGCTTTTGCCTAAACTTACAGCTAAGGGCAAGATTCTCCTTCTCCTCTCTTCTGCCCCACTGCCACTAAGTTGATTGCGTGCAAACTATTTTTGTGCTTTGAACTCAGTTTGTAGCAACTGAAGTGAGATGAGAACAAAGGGGCAAAGGAGGAGGAGGATAGAAAAACAGAGACATTTTAAAAGGTGCTGAAAAAGCGGGACAAGAGGAGATTATTGGGACTGTTCATGCCAAACCTGGACAGTTGGAGAGTATAGATTCATTTGCCCTCATGTCTTTGCATTACTTGAAAATGAACATGATATATTTTATTTGAATATTATATAAATGTGTATAATATGCAATATGTGCTACTTGGATTTGGGAAACTAGAATATGGCTCTGTATTGTAGCATTTTTCAAAGAAACAGCTGTGTTAGCCTGTTGCAGCATAAAAAGAACAAAGGGAGGGATGCGGAAAAAGGAGTCCAATAGCAGCTTTGAGAGAATTTTATGTCTGTATGAGCTTTCGTGGCTATCAATCGCTTTCCTCACATGTGCTGATGATGTGATATTAAAGCCATAGTTTTTTGAACATAATTAAACAGTTGTGGGAGTGGGATAGGATGCAGGACACAAAAATAATGCATATTGTGAGTCTGACCCATAACTGGGCTTTAATATCACTTCCTTCTGTATTTGAGGTAGTAGATCTGCAAAAGCTCATGTTAAAACATACATTAGCCTTCAAGTTGCTGTTAGATTCCTTCCTCTCCCTTTCTTTTTCCATGAAAAAATGAATATGCTGCATCCTTCAAACATAACAATTTTCATATGGTCCTTGATTAGCATTAAACAGTGCTATCAGATTAGAATGGATTTTTATTTTTTTTATTTTTTTTATTTTTTTTGCAGTAGGATTAAAAACATCATTCAGGCACTGACTGCTTTGTGCTGTTTCATCCAGCAGAGGGGGCTCCTAGGATTCGATGATTAATGTTCTATCTTCGCTTCACATACTTTTTTCTTTTTTTGCTAGAAAACCTTTTAAATCCTGGCCATGAAAGACTATCCCCAACTGCCTACGGGGAACTACCACATAATGTACTCATGCCAAACCCCACAGAAACCATGGGAATGATAAAGCCGGCTGTAAAAGGAGGAACGACTTTACGGCGGAACGGAAGTCCTCGGAGCGCCAGAGTATGGGGGGGGAGCGAAGGGGGAAGGCGTTCGTCAACGGACCTGGTCCGCGTTGCTCTTTTTCCTGGAAGAGGCTTCGGTAGGCTGGTGGGTGTGATAACTGGGGGTGTTACAGCATGGAAATAAACTCCGTTGAGTGAAGTGGGACCGAGGAGTAGGTTATGGGGATTGTTTTTGCTGAGGATCTTCAAGTAGTTTTCGGCTTACGGCGACCCGTAAAAGGCAAACTATCGCCGGGTTTTCTGGGGGCTGAGAGTGGGTGAGGCGCCCGAGGTCTCCCAGAGGGTCTTCCTGGCCGAGCCATGGCTGGACTCGAACCTTGCTCGCCGGGGTGGTAGTCCCACACTCAAAGCACTGCACCGAGGTGTCTCTCCACGATTAGAGGTGGTTTAGTGCCTGGGCACAAAGCCGAGAGGGGCGGGCGAGAAAGGGGCAAAAGGTGCGGGAACCTGGAAGGCCGGGGAAGGGGGCTGCGTCGGATCTGAGTAGCTCTGCGAGTTCACAGCTCTTTGTTTACCAAACTACAAATGGGAGAGCTTTGACAGTTACTTTTTAAAAACTAGTTCCGAGGCCAGGCATAAAGTTGTCATAGTTAACTAGCGTATATACCCGGCATTGCCCAGGATTTTATTTTCTCATAGGTAATACTTGTTAGAAAGATTTGAGATCCCGTGTCTCTAATTCCCCAAACGGTCTTGTCCACTACCTGTAACTTTTCCCAATATTCCCAAATCCAGTCTGTATTCAGAGTTATTAAGGTGCAGAAGTTGGGTTCCTGACGGAAGGCGCTGTCCTCCTCCTTGCCGCTAAGCAGCCATAGCACAAGACGGTCACAGTTGGCTAAGGCCAAGAGCTCTCTGGCTGAGAGATCTGAAGGCCCCTCTATAAACTGCGAACCCCAAGATTTCATAGAATCTTCTTAGGCAGCCAATCATATGAGGTCTCCACCTGACACAGACAAACTTTGACTTTTATATATTAGATTATAGTTTTTAAAAATATAAACACTTTTCTGTTTCTCGAATGTAAGTTAGTTTTGGCAAGGAAGGTCATCAGTTGTTTTTTGTTACTTCAAAGAAACAGGTAGCTAAATGCTACTAGCCATGGGCCAGTGATACAAAATAGTCTCTACTCTGGCTTCTCTTCTTGGCCTCAACACTCAGCAAATCACAGTGGCTAGTATGAGCTAACACACAACCTAGTTGGACCCTGCATGCTTTTCCTATTGATAGAAAACTAATGGCAGATTGGAAAGAAAAAGTATTCACCATCTATTATTCAGTATTTAGATTATCGTACTGCTAAGACTGTACATAGTGTTTTATAGAAGTCATATTTTAAAAAATGTATTTTAGAAATATGTTCATGAAATGATGTAGCAGTCTGAGTGTTGACTAGGATTTCTAGAGGCCAAGGCTTAGTGTGTTCACCTAGCCCATGTCCCTATATTATGTACTTTGCCTCCTCCGGCCTTTCCCCCCTTTTCTTTTTAATTACAGTCACCCCTCCAATATTTGCTGTGGTTAGGGGTTCAGGGCCTCTGCAAAAGTGGGAAAATCACAGATATCAAAATGTATATGTCTGTGGGTAGAACAGGTACCCAGGGTCCAAACCAGGTCAGGGAAATGAGAGGGAAAGGGGGTGGTTTGGCATGATGGCCCTATACTTCCTTTCTCTTGTGCATCTCCTTCTTCGGATGTGGGGAGCATCAGAAGAGGGTTGGTGCTGAGAAACTGGGCTGTAAGCTGTCCTTAGCTGGCCAGGCAGCAGCTGGTAGAGGAGGAAGAGGACCGGGGCGAGGTTTTAAAGGGCTGCATGGCCTGATCACAGCCACTGAAAGGGAAAGTTCCTCTCAAAAAGAAGCACCCAAGGGGGGAGGGCACGGATTCGAGAAACTTGCAAATTAATCAAATCCATGAAAGTCAAACCCAAAAACGTGGAGGGGCAACTTTATACATCAAAAATGCAAAACCTTTTTTTTAAAAAATCAGTTGGTGCTTGAACTATGTGATATTTTGTGAAACCACATCCCTGTAACAAAGTAATGAAAAGTTACAGATACAGCATGCAAAGACTGACATTATCCCTCACTAAGCCATAATGTGCTATAATTTAGTTGTACTGTTCTCATTGAAAGAAAGGGATCTGTTGGAAGTAACTTGTTGCTTGTGACTCATTACATCCAAATTGTGGCAGTTCCAACATATCTCACCATTTACAGTGTTGTTTACCTGATGGGAGTTCTGTGCACCAACATGCTGGGGGATATGCATTCTCCACCTCTGCCTTTGACTCTTTATATACTTACCCTTTTCTTGTATATCCTTGCTGGCAGCAGTTCTCTACCTGTCATGGTAACTTCCAACTTATTTATGTAAGGATTTATATGCCAATTATAAAATGCATCATTCCATGAAAATAATGTTCTGTAGCTCAGTAGACACAAAAGATAAGGCATAGGAAATTATCTATCTAGTAAAATGAAGCTCTCTGGATTTTTTTTAAGAAATATGATGGAACACAGCAAAAGCAGGGGTCAACTGAGCTTCTTAGGGAAATAGTCCCACAATTTGGGCATCAATGTTAATGAGACCCATTGTCTTGTCCTCATCTCCTCTACCCCTGTTATAGCTAAGCATAAAGAACAACCTTTTTAGCAGATCTTAAGATGTGAGCAGGTCTCCTAGACCTAGCCATTTAGGGCTTTAAAGATGGCCTTAGACAGGTTGCTGTAACTCAACCTCACACTCTCAGTTGAAATATGAATATAATAGTTATTTTCCTAAGGGTTCAGTCTCATGCACATTTATTTAGAAAGAAGCCTAACTGAAAACTGTGTGAGTATAAATGCATTGCATTTCACTGCTGTACTTCTGATGCTGATCTGTCACCTTGTATTTCTAGGTGATGATGTAAGGACTTAAAAATTATACATAAGCCCGTACTGTTAACTTTCCTGATGGAAGAGGTAAGGACTCTTGTGTTCTCTGCTTGCTGAAAAAGAAATGCCCAACCTTTTGATAATAGGGTTCTCTGGCATTCATAGGAGGAGAGATTTGGCAAGGGAGCTCATCTTAACACAGACTTGTGGAGTTTAAAAAGTTAGAAGTCCATTTATGGAGGAATTAGAAGAGTAGAAGAGCATTCCAGTAACAAAGGTTCCATTTATCCTTAAATTTCTGGGAATCAAACTGTTATCCATATCTATGGAAGAAAGGAACAGATTGTATGAACAACAACCCCCAGTTTGGCTTTTTAAAAGAGAAAAAAATCCATGTACAACAGCAGAAAAGGTTATACTTCAACTCCATGTATCCTAGTTTCAGAGAAAATTCATTGAACACACCTGGCCAGCACTATTATTTTGGCCTCAGTTTGTAAAACAGGCCGTTATCTATTCCTGTCTTGCATTGAGGCGTGTGCCCCATCATTCCGAATTCCATTTGTATCTTACATATTGTACTGCCTGTGAACAGGACTTTCCTTCTTTATAGATTGGCTCAAAAACTTTGGTGCTTTATAAATTTAGTTAACTTGCTTGCTATGTATGTGTAAAAGCAAGCATAAGAAATTCCACATTCCCTAAATGTTGGAGATCATGTTTTCCTCTGGTGAATGGGATGACACAGAACTACCATGAATATTTCCAGAAGGCCAGGTCACACCAGGCCTTGGCATTAGGCAGAGGGATACAGTTGTACTGGACAATTGATAATGGCTGGTTGTGCAGGAAGTAGTGACAACAGCCTCCAGCCATTCTCTGCAGACAAGTTCTTGGCATCTCTTAAGCCCTGTCCTATACCCCAAGGCACTGAGAGATTCAAATGTCATCACAAGCCCCCTGAATTCTGATGAGATTCATAGAATCATAGAGTTGAAAGAGACCTCAAGGTCCATCCTGTCCAACCCCCAAAGCACTCCCCACAGATGTCCTTTTAACCCCTGTTTAAAAGCCTCCTAAGGAAACTTTTGATACAATGTTCTAATCAGCAATTTAGCTGCTGCCTTTTCCACTAATTTTCACTTATTATTAATCTTCAAGGATAGCCCAACAAAAAGCACATTGCAGTAGTCTAATTGCGAAGTTACTGTGGTTAGGCTTTTCCTGTCCTTAAAAGACCATAGATGGCTTTGGCCAGTTTGAGCTTTGGAATCCAACTGGATCTTTGGTGACAGAAGTGGATCAGGAATGCTTCCAAATTGTGCACTTGCTCCCTCCAGGTGAGTGCAGTTTCTGGGCCTGAGAATCACTAACCCACGTAGGCTCTGTCCTCTTGGGATTCAGCTTCAGTTTACTGGCCTTCATCTAGCCTATTACAGGATCCAGGTACTAGTGTAGCAGATCTGCAGTTCCAACAACATAAAGCTTTCCGAGTCTCAGCAGCAATTGCACCCAACACCTAAATTGCTGATGACATCAGCCACCTGCATCAGATAGCTATTAAATGGTAGAGGGGATATGCTATAAATCCTGTGGCATCCCACATTGTAATAGCCATGGGGATGAACAAGAACCCACAAATAACACTCTCTGGAATTGGCCTTTATATAGGAGTGAAACCACTGTAACATAGTGATGCCTATTCCCATCCTCTAGAGCTACTTCAGTAAGATACCATAATAGTGGTATCAAAAGCCTAAGAGATTCAGGAAAATCAAGAACGTAGCATTTCCCTTCCTTTCATTTAGAGCTGGTGATCAGTCTGGGCCACTAAGTCTGTTCCAGTACCACACTGCAGCCTTAACCATACTGTATACTGGTCCAGATAATTTGTTTTCCTTCAAAAACATAAGTTGGCCAGCCATGACACACTTGAGTATTTTGCCCAAAAAGGGGACTTTATCTGTGGAGCAGTAGTTCTCCCATACCTGTGACTCAAGGGAGATCCTCTTTGAAAGAGGGTACACCACAGCCCTCATCAAAGACCAGACACGTCCCCTTGATGTAGTGAGGCATCTACCATCTCCTAGAACTCACCTGCCAAATTAGTCCACCTCCTCTAGGTTTTATGAGCCAAGATGGACAAGGGCCAAGCTTACATATATTGAAATGGACTCATTCAAGCCTCTCATCTGCACCATCAGAGAGAAACAACTAAAATCGATCCCAAGAAACCTGACCAGATGGGACCCTAGACACTTCTCAAGGCTCTCCAATAACTGTGATGTCAAATTTTGAGTGGATGCAAGTGATTTTCAGGGGAGGGGGGCCATCGATTCTCTTTCTTTGGGGGCCTTTAAAAGTTTGGATAAGCATCCTTCTGGAGTGCTGTAGTTGTGTATTCCTGCATGGTAGGGAATTAGACTAAATAGCCCTTGTGGCCCATTTGAATTCTAAGATTCTATGACTTTCTCCTAGCAAATTTGTCACAGCAAACAAAGAGTTCCACTGCTGGTCTTTCTGGCCTGATCCCAACAGGCTCCACACCACTTGGCACAACCCTTCCAAGTTCCCACAGTTCCAGTAGGGGTTTTGCCAACCTCGTTGCCACATAATAGCACAGTAAAGAATCCATGCTAATGCTTACATGCAACTGCTCCATATTTTACCTAGTTCTTGCACATCTTTTGATCCCTATTCAAGTTTATATATGTATATTTTGGACTGTTCCTGGGGGGTGTTTTTAAAATGCTGCTTTTGCTGTTGTTAATTCTTTTATATGCTGCTTTTTCTAAGAACTGAGACTGAAGGTGACTAATAAATATATATGTTAATTTTTATTATTCACCTTGAGTCCCAGTTTTCAGAAAAAGCAGCATATAAAAGAATTAACAGCAGCAACAGCAGCAGCAACATTTTAGAAACACCACCCAGGGAGAGTCCAACAAATACACATGTAAACTTGATAAAATCACATACGAAGACATAAATAAAAACATACAAAAAGTTATTATTCATAATTCAGTTAAACTGGCTATGAAATTAAAGCTATTTAAAATAAATGTGTTAAAAACAAAAAAATGAAAATCAGTAAGATGGCACACTATTAAAAGCTCTTACAGAACAACAGGTTCCCAAAAGCCTGATGGAAGACAAGCAAGAAGGGAGTCATCTTTGCCTCCCTAGAGAGGAAGTTCCAAGCCTTGAAGTGGCCACTGAAGAGGTCCCCTCTTGCATTCCCATCACATGTGCCTTTGAAGGTGATGGGATTGACAGAACGGAATCTTCAAAGACTTTAGAACCCAAGGGGATTCATCTAGAATAATGTAGTCCTTTAGATATTTCTGCAGATCTTGAATTCCGCAAGTCTGTTACCACCCGCTTGTTTCTTAGTGGGCTCATTTTGGCTCCAGTCCTGGCAGCACTTGTATATCTGAATTCACTAGTAAAAGAAATCACTTTTACACAAATACACATGCCTCTTTTTAAAAGGAGTCCTCATGCCATCTCTTATGTTCTTTCTTTTGGTCCAGGCTCCCAAACCCACATTCCGGGATGAACTGGAATGGTGCATCTCTCAGCTGGAGACTGGACTTCTGCGTCTCAACCCTACTCCAAAACAAGGTCTGTTGGCTTTGCCCTCCACTGCCCCCAAATAAATGCAGCTCCAAACTCTATTCTCATCCAGTAATATTTCTAGCATTGCAGTTTTTTCAGAGTATCAATAGCTTTTTGTCAACTTTACTGAGCTACTAAAATATTTGATCACCAGGTCACCCCTTCTCTTGTGGAGTCCTCCCTTCTGTATCTTTAAGCTTGGACTTGGCAGCCTAGGGGGCAGAAATCAAGCCTCTTCCTCTCCACAGCTCAGAGTTAAGAGTATGTCACCTGAAACCTTTGATCTTCCTGCTTCCACCAACAACAATTAGCCAGTTGTTAGAAGGAACATTTCCATTTAACTTGTCAGAAATGTATGAATGAGCCTTTAGTGCAGATCCTAATTACATTCAGTAATCTTGTCTTTGGACAAGTTCTTATTTCAGAGATCCAGTTTTCTGTCTGCACAGTGGAACTGTAGTTGACTCACCTCCCAAATTTGCTTTGTGAGAACACAAAAAGTCAGATAAATCTAGAATATTTTGAAGATCTATGATTTCATCAGTGCAAGTAGTCCCTCCAGTGAGGCAGATGGCAACTTTTTCACTTTATTTATTTTTTCCAGAATGTGATCCAGGGTGGCTCACAAAAAATATAAATCAAAAACCTGACAATAAAATATTAAAAATAGTTAAAAACCATCACATTGAAACAATATAAAATAATTTAAAAGGCATACAAAAATAAAAAATACAAGTACAAATACAGAACACATGTGAATAAGAAGTGTCCTAGCTTACACACTAAAAGCTGTTTAAACAAAAAGGTCTTCATCTGCCAGGGAAAAGAGAGCACATTGTTATTGTGTTTCTCATTGCTGTGGGATCACATGATGGCCAGTCTTCTAGCAATGTGCCTGACCTGTCTGCACTTAGTTGGGCTGGTCCTTGAAAGAAAGATATCCACCAGCAAGGCTATATTCAAAACTTTTCCAGCTTTACAACCTACAAGAGTTTGTGCTCCACTGCATTTCCTCTGAGATGCAAGGATCACCTAATGATTGTCACTGCCACTTTGTGGGGGTACAAATCAAATCGGCTGTAAAAATTAATTGCATCATAAGTATAGCACAGTTTACTGAGTATCTGTTGCATATTCTTTTGAAATTTTTCCAACTCTCGAAAGCAGGAGAGGAGACACGACGCATTCTTCAGGTGCTACGTTCACACAAGGCTCCTCTTGTAAAAAAGCGGCAAGTGATGCATCACGTTTTTGGGAACTACCGGTTGAAGATGGAAGAAGAGAGAAAGAGAGCAGCAAAAGCAGGTGGCTTGTAATGTTCTCTGCTTTGTCAGGAGCACTGGGGGAGCTGAGATATAAATGTTTACAGTTTGCTAGGTGTGATTTATATTGAATACAGAATTTGGCTTTTCTCTCTGCCCAGTCCATGTAGTTTTTGTGCATAGGTAAGAGTGCCCACCTTAACAGTGATAGACAAACTAGTCCTTTTCTTGTCTCTTACAGCCATGAAACCTGAGAAGTTACAAATACAACCAGGAGACACTATGGGCACTGTGCTATATAGGAAGAAACCCACCCGTCCTTCTACAGTATCAACATCATGGTTCACACCATCAGATAATAGCTTTCAGTTTGACTTTGTTCTTTCTGAAAAAAACTCTGAAGAAATCAATGGAATCATGGCAGAAGCATGTGGTGAGCATGATGTCAGAGAGCAGCCTGCTGGTCACAGCCCCCCTGGCATGTTGGACTTTTCTGCTGAAAGACCCAGTTCTGAATTTGCTTTCAACTTTGCAATCCCACATCAATCTGTTGCTGCTGATTCAGATTCAGAGGCTGAAGCAAAAGCAGCTACAGAGGTAGATGCCCCAGTTGCAGAACCAGTGATGCAGGAGAAATCAACCATTCCCAAACTTGATAGACCAGATGTAATGGAAGAGGAAACTGGAAGAGATGGAAAATGTCTTATGCAAGAGGTTCCTAAATTAGAGACAGCTCAAGTAGGTATGGAGACTCTTACTGCAAGTTCTAATTCAATCTTAAAAATAGCAGTGTGTCTGCTCATCAGTGGCATGTTGAACATTCCTTGCAGGGAAGGGTGCTAGGGGGAAAAAAAGACACTAATTTTTTGTAAATGGTAAATGACCTCTAGATGGATGTTTACACAGGCTAAATGTTTTAGTCTACTAATTTTTGTGAACTTACTTGCAAGGCTGCTTTAGGCCATAGGTAGAAAACATGTAGCCCTCCAGATTTTGTTGTGCTACAATTCCCAAGCATCAACCACCACTGGCTGTGGTGATGAGGGCTAATCAGAGGGCTAACTTGATATCACCTACAATGCCACATGTTCCCCAATCTTGCTTTACTCAGTAGATTTGCCTCCAAAACTTTGTTGTTTGGGAGATAGCTCTAATAAGGAGATACATAAGGAGCTATATAAGAAGAAGAAGGAAGAGGAGGAGCTATATAAGGAGCTATTACTTTTGCTTATTAAATATGCAGACCTATCTTAATGTTCAATATCTCGGATATCTAGACTGAAATTCTGGGAATGTGCAGATGTGGGGTGTCTTTAGGGCTATTGATGGCCAATATGAAAGTAGCATTAATTTTAGTTTAAAAATCTGCACAGAAATCCTCTGTGTCACATTGAACATTCTTTTAGTAGAGGGATGCCTCTTTCTAAGCTGGTACTTGGTACATATTACAGTGGTTTGAGTGTTGGACTAGGGCTTCAGGAGACCAGGGTTGGAGTCCTGGCTTAGTCATGGAAATCCACTAGGTGACCTTGACCAAGTCACACTCTCTCAACCTCAGAGAAAGGCAATGGCAAGCCTCATCTGAAGAAATTGTGCCAATAAAACCTTGTAATAATATCACCTTAGCATTGATAAGCTGGGAATGGCTTGGTAGCACAAAAGGAACAACAACAAGATTGCCATTGGCATATTATACTTAGCTGTTTTAAAACAGAATGTATTTCTAAAGTCTATAGTCAGATTGAGGATGTCCTGGAAATCCATCAAAATGTTTTTAACTGATTGAGCTTGCTGATCAGTTTAATCTCTCCATGATTAATTGTTGTAATCCTAAATTTGTGGCGTCTTGGATGATTTTCTTTATTTTATGTTGCATTCTTAGTGGTCGAACTAGTACAGTCCTGCAATTCTTAAACTGTTCCCATCTTCAGACACAATTCATTTCCTGTCACTGTTTTCTTACCTGAATATAACTATTTTTCACTTATTTATAAAACTGGCTTTTGCTTCTTTGCCTTGTGTGTATAAATGTGCTTCCCATAGTAGCAGTGAAAGGAGCTAATGTTGACAAGATTTTTTGCTTCTTCTTGTATTATATGGTAAATATAATTAGCAGCATTGATTAAAATGCTGGTGATTGAATAAAATTTTATCTGATTGGTTTGCTGCCCTAGCAGAGACTAAAGCTGAGCTAACAGCAACAGCAGCTGGGTTGTCCAAGAAGAAGAAGAAAAAGAAAAAATTACCCTTAAAGGTAGCACACAGTGACAATATAAACAATGTTGGCAAACTCCATGGGAAAGATACTCCTGAACATCCTGAAATATGTCAGGTATGTAAAGACTACTTTGTATATGGGATATGACTAACTCTCTGTATTTCAGTTTTGTTTTAGCTTATATTTATTGGTTGATGTTTTCATTCATTTAAAGTGCTTAAATACTACCTTAATAATTTAAGAAGAAGGTTTCCTCAGTAACTTAATAAAGATAAGTAGCATGATGATCGCTGCTCTCTGACTTGCAATCTAAATTTAAGTGTTGATACATGAGGAAAGAAGTTCAAATTACATTTCTTGTAGTGATCAGCTAGATAGATACCGTTAAGGAGGCCTCCTGGAATGGCTGTCCTATGTCATAGGGAAGGTCAGAATCCAAAATTCTCCTAGGAGAGGCAACAGAATAGCCCTGCCTTTCTTCTCCTTCTGCTCTGCAGTCTGTTGGAACATGTGCCATTACATGACATGTGAGGGCAGGCCACACCTGGCAGAAGGCCATTCTTGCTGTGAAGAATATTTTGGCCTTGCCTTTATTTTGTTTGTGCATTTAGTGTTTGTTTTAATTTGTGCATCATTTTATTTATTTTGTTAATAATGTTATGCACTGAAGATAGGTCCCACTGATTTCAGTAAAATTTATTTTGATGTAACTGTGTATATATGGAAATCAGGCCCTTAGACATACCTGTGAAAATAATATGTGAATGGTCCTGTGAAGGAATCTGAGGTGTCTAAGCACACAAGAGTAGACCCTTTAAATCTCTGATCAGGAACTACACTTATCACCAGACTGCTCTGGAGGTTAAGTTGATACTTTTGTTGTGTTTCAGAGTGTCCTGCCTGGAGGTCAAATCTCTCTAGCCTCTTCTCTTATTTGCACAACATAAAACAAGAATTCATGACCTCTAATCACTCCTTTTGAGATATAAGAGAAAAGACTTTTTGGTAGTGGCCCCCCAGTTATGGAATGCTGACTAGGTGCTGCATGGTAGGCAAAGATTACCTTTTTAATGTGCCTTAAGATATTATTAATGTCCTTTACAGATCAATACTAATATTACTGGTTTTCGTGCTTGATAACAGATGGTTATTTTCAACCTTTTGATATTGATTTAAGCTGTCCATACTTGATTAGGATGAAATGATTGAGGTTGGCATGACATTCTTATTCTCTTTGCTGAATTTGGATTTTTTTAAATTGTTTGATATTTGAGAGCCAGCACTGTGCAGTGGTTTGAGTGCAGGGCCATTTCCACACTAGACTGTTATAGTGCTATTATTCTACTTTCAACATCTTATGGAACTCTGAGGTTTGCAGTTTAGGGCCCCTCCCTAAACTGCAAAGCCCAGGATTCCAAAGGATGTTGCAAGCAGAATGATAGCACTGTAACAGTTTAGCTTGGAAATGGCCTTGGATTAGAACTCTGGGAGCCCATGGTTTAAATCTCCACTCAGCCATGGAAGCCCACTGGGTGACCTTGGGCAAGTCACACTCTTTCAGTTCCGGAAGAGGACAAGTAGTAGACTCCCCATGGGGAACAAATCTTGCCAAGAAAACCCCATGATAGATTTGCCGTAGGGTTGCTGTAAGTCAGAAATGACTTGAAGGCATGAGCCAGTGTGGTATAGGTGTTGAGAGTTGGACTGCAACTCTGGGAGACTAGTGTTCAAATTCATGCTCAGCCATGGAAACCTACTAGGTGACCTTGGGAAGTCACACTCTCTCAGCCTCAGAAGACAAGAGCAAACTCCTGAAGAAATCTTGCCAAGAAAACTTGGTGATAAGGTCACCTCAGGGTCACCTACAGTCACAAATGGTTTGAAGGCCCACAACGACAATCACATTAAAATTTGAAATTTGCTTTGAGGTTAAATCATGTGTCACTTAGGAAACCAACTTAAGATGTGTCTCACAAATATATTCAGTAGACAGATAGCAAGAGGAACATCAGATACCCCAAATATTTGTCCAGCAGGGGTTGTCTTAGTTGTATTGATTCTCATTTCTTTTGTTGTCTTCCCACCACTCTTGTTGTGACAGTCAGATGAGCAGATGAAAAGGGAAATAGACTGGTGTGTAGAACAGCTGGAGCTTGGCCTGAAGACTCAGAAATCAACTCCCAAGCAGAGTGAGTCACCTTTCTGAAAAAGGCTGGGGTCAATGGAATTAAGAGCTAGAGAATACCATACGGAGGGGTTTCTGCTGACATGACGTTTGTCAAGTAGTTGCAAGTAATCTTGTTATACAAGGTCAGTCTGAAGCACAAGTGAGGAACTGGTGGCTCTCTAGATGTTGTTGGACTATTGTTGCCGTCATCCAAGATCATTGTCCATCTTGACTGAGCTGGATTCCAGCAGTATCTGGAGGGCTGCAGATTCACTTCCTCTGCCAGCTACAATTTCTCAGAGGAGCTGTGCCATCCATTTTTAAAAAAGACAATTCTTAAATGATTTATTTCTTTATTTTATTTATTTCTCTCAGAGAAAAGAAGAAAACCCAGGAAACATACCTCTGTGCATTTCCCTCCATACTTTTCTTGCAGTGGGTAGCTTCTTCTTGCTAAAGTGGAGGAAATCCTTGGGATGAGGTGCAAAAATACCAAGTAGCTGTAAAATGCTGACTGACAGACTAACCTGTAAAAGGAAGTAGATGAAACCGAGGGAATAAAGTATTTTGAAGAATGCAGTACGGCGGTAGTTCTTGACCAGGACTGCTACACATTTTGAGGAAGGGTGGGCAGCTGTAGCCCTCTAGCTGTTTCTGGCCTGTATTATGTGTGTATGTATCTGTCTAATTTATACCCCTCTTTTCTCTCAATATGGGACCTCAGATGACCTACATTTCCCAACAACCATAGTCAACATAACCAGTAGTGAGGGATTATAGAGTTGTTGTTCAAAAACATGTTGAGGGCCACAGTTGCCCACCCTTCTTGTAGGGTTGTTCGTCCCACTTGTTGTAATAATGACAATAACATCATTTACCTTGTTTCAGTGGGTGAAGCATTATGGGCTATCAAGATGCTACGCAGCAAGAAGGCGGTACTGGCAAAGAAACGACAAGTGATGCAAACAATGTTTGGTGATTACAGAGCAAAAATGGCAGAGGAAAGACAGAAGCAGTTGAAGGTCATGCAAGCAGGTAGGAAAACCAAGCTTGCTTTTTGAGTTCTGGATAAGTATTTGAACACAGAGTTTGAGGCACTGCGGTAGCACAATCTAGCCGCCGCCATTCCCTCAGGCTTTAGCAGAGGTATGCTCCGTCATCTCTGCTGAGAGACCAACTATATGAGGCAGCTTTCAAGTGGTTCTATTCATTAATAGGCCTTTTTAATTTTTAAGAACTGGCATCTGTGTTCAGTGGCATCAGGAGGGGAGTTCAGTCAAGGCAGACCACACTGGGTGGCGTCATCAGAGGGAGTGATCCAAGATTTGCAAGGAAAGAGAACCCATGAGAGAGAGGCTGGAAGAGTGACACTCCTTTGTGGCATGCCTGCACATGCAAATAAGAATGTGGAGGGAGAAAAGCGTTTGACAGCAGGAGACGCTGCTGCTGGGACATGCCAGAAAGACCTACAAGTGGGACGAGGGATTCCTGGTTAAAAGAAACATGAAAGAAGGGAGAGAGGGAAGTGACAACAGCCAGCAGTGAAAGCAATAGGTATCTTCTGCCA
Organism: Ctenosaura bakeri; assembly: GCA_948474755.1. NCBI lineage: Eukaryota > Metazoa > Chordata > Lepidosauria > Squamata > Iguanidae > Ctenosaura > Ctenosaura bakeri. The sequence goes on along the minus strand of CAOLHI010003369.1, from coordinate 41,310 downwards.
GCAGTACTGGCTCCTGCAATACCAGGGCCTGAGTAGCAGCAGCGCCAACAAACAGCAAGAGCAATCCAAGCAAGGGACCAACCCAGGTAGCCACTGCAACATGGGGTCTCACGTTCTCTCTGAGGTCCATGCTGCTTCTCCTTGCATTTGTGCTGTGTTGGCAGCCTCCCAAGGCTTCCCAGCTGAGTAATCAGCCTGATGCAGGAGCTAGAAGACAAAATCTATTTTCTGGTCAGTCTGGGTTCTTAACAAGGTTAGAGCAACCAAGTCTGATTTTACTGAGAAACCAGGAAGAGAGTGTCCAACAGCAGAATCCATAGTCCAGGCAAAGGTTCGAAGTCCAAGAAACATGAGCAAGGAATACAGGCGTCAGCAAGACTGTTACCACTGATGGAATCAGTAGACTCAACAGCTTTCTGCCATTCTGATCTCTGGTTATATAGTCTCAGCGTCCTACTCAGCTGTGGCCCAATTAACAAGCCCTTATATAAACACTGCCAGAAGCCTGGGCACTCTCTTCCACCTGCACTGATTGTTATAAGTACTGTTTCTCTCATTCTCTAGGGAGTGGCTGTTGGGAAGGGTCCTGTCTGGGTGTGACAGCATTCTCCCTCCATCTGGATGGTGGTCTGACTGCTCCTTGGATGGAGTCTGCTCCGCCCCTTTCTGTCTTTCCCTCTCTCCTCAAGCCCTTATTTGAAGAGAAAATGAATGGCTCCTGGGGATTATAAAGTTGTCTTAATAAAGCTGCATCTTGAGGAGGGGGGAAAGAATTGTGGGCTCTGTGTGTGTATGTCCCTGTCTACAACCCTCCCCATCAATCCAGACAAGCTAGTTTTACTCTCTCCCCCATTGCAGATGCTCTCTTGTTGTCTCCCTGCTTGCTTGCCTTTCTTATGGGCAGGGAGCCCTGCTCACAGAGTGGGATATAATTAGGATTCACAGTGAAATTTCTGCATGACATCAGGTCCACCTGCTTTGTAAACAAACCATCCAAGAAGTTATTTGCTCTCTCTTTTCTCCTCCCTTTGCTTTGCCTGCCTTCCTATCCCTCACAACCAGTTTTGTGAACAGAGAAGAGAAAGCAAAGCCTTGAATTTAAATCAGCAGGGCCAGATTGCGCCAACAGCCTTTTTAGGCTAACACTTTGACCTGGAGGGCTTTAGCAAGGGTTGGAACTTCCATGTAGAAAGGCAAGAAGGAGTTGTAAGAGCCCTGTGGGGCAGGTAGTTTGAGGCATTGGCACAGGAAGGGAGGGAGACTAGAAATTTGAAGCTTTGGCCACACTTTTCAGAATTTGGTCAAAGCACGTGCATTTCTAACTGATACCCAGATGCTTCTTTCCTTCTCTTACTCCATGCCCCCATACTAAAGCATGGCACTTTAGTATTCCAATAAAACTCAAGAATCCAACTCTGACCTTGAAGGCATCTCCCAGATAGGCAGCAAGTGGCTTCACACATAGTGGAACTAAACAGCCACCATGACTTCTCTTGCAAAGAAAAGTATGTGAGTAAATCCTTGCACAAGGTTGCCTGCTCCTGCCTTCTCCTCTAATGGCCAGAAAGACTGAGGAATGTGTGTGAGGGTGTGTTACACCCTGACTTGGAAAGCCTTCTTTATAATGACACATGCACAGCTCACTTAGAAACTGGTCCCACTAGGTTTAGTGGGGCTTATTGTTAGCCAGTTGTTCTCAGAATGGCAAGCTGACAACTGAACCCACTCCATGTTTGTTGTTGTGTGCCTTCAAGTCATTTCCAGTTTATGATGAACCTGTCATGGGGTTTTCTTGGGAGGATTTCTTCAGATTGGGGTTGCTTTTGTCTTTCTATGAAGCTGAGAGAGTATGATTTGCCCAAGGTCACCCAATGGGTTTCCCTGGCCAAGTGGGGTTTGAACTGTGATCTCCAGAGTTATACTCCAATACTCAAACTGCTAATTTACTTTTTGAACTATCTAATGCATATGCTTTCTGGTCAGAGCTGCCATTATTACCCAACTACAATGAAAGGGAAAGGAGTTCAGGAGGCATGGGAGTTCCTTAAAAAGGAGATACTGAAGGCACAGTCTAAAACAGTGCCATTAAGGAGGAAAAATGGAAGGCATCTGAAGAAACCAGAATGGTTGACTAAAGAACTCTCAGCTGAGCTAAGAGTTAAGAGAAACATGTATAGGAAATGGAAGAAGGGGGAAACCACCAAAGAAGAATTTAAGCAAGTAGCTAGGAGATGTAGGGAGGAAGTCAGAAAGGCTAAAGCACAGAATGAGCTTAGGATGGCCAGAGACATTAAAAACAATAAAAAGGGTTTTTTTAAATATGTCCGCAGCAAAAGGAAAAAGAAGAAGACAGTAGGGTCGCTACGCAGAGAAGATGGCGAATTACTCACAGGGGGGAGAGAAAAGGCAGAGCTACTTAACACCTTCTTTGCCTCCGTATTTTCCCAGAAGGATACAAGCACTCAACCTGGCGGTTGGGGAGCAGGGGAGGAAGCAGAGGAAATGAGGCACATAATAAGTAGAGAGGTGGTACAGGAATACCTGGCCGCATTGGATGAATTCAAGTCTCCTGGGCCAGATGAATTGCATCCTAGGATATTAAAAGAGCTAGCAGAGGTCATTTCGGAACCGCTTGCTATAATTTTTGAGAAATCTTGGAGGACAGGAGAAGTTCCAGCAGATTGGAGGAGAGCAAATGTTATCCCCATCTTCAAGAAGGGAAAAAAAGAGGACCCAAATAATTATCGCCCAGTCAGCCTGACATCAGTACCCGGAAAGATCCTGGAGCAGATCATTAAGCAGTCAGTTTCTAATCATTTAGAAAGCAACGCGGTAATCACGAGAAGTCAACATGGATTTCTCAAAAATAAGTCATGCCAGACTAATCTTATCTCTTTTTATGATAGAGTTACTAGCTTGATAGATGAAGGGAGTGCTGTGGATGTAGCATATCTCGATTTCAGTAAGGCCTTTGACAAAGTTCCCCATGACATTCTTGCAACGAAGCTAGTAAAATGTGGGCTGGACAGGGCTACTGTTAGTTGGATTTGTAATTGGTTGACCGACCGAACCCAAAGGGTGATCACGAATGGCTGCTTTTCGTCCTGGAGAGAAGTGACTAGCGGGGTGCCACAGGGTTCTGTCCTAGGCCCAGTGCTGTTCAATATTTTTATCAACGACTTGGATGAAGGAATAGAGGGCATGCTGATCAAATTTGCAGATGACACCAAATTGGGAGGGGTTGCTAATACGCCAGAGGACAGGATCAAAATTCAAAATGACCTGGATAGATTGGAGAGCTGGGCCAGGGCGAACAAAATGAAATTCAACAGAGAGAAATGTAAGGTCCTACACTTAGGCAGAAATAATGGAATCCACAAATATAGGATGGGGGACACGTGGCTGGATAGCAGTACGTGTGAAAGTGATCTAGGAGTCTTCATAGACCACAAGCTGAACATGAGTCAGCAGTGTGATGCGGCAGCCAAGAAAGCCAATGCAATTCTTGGCTGCATCAATAGGAGTATGGTGTCTAGATCGAGGGAGGTACTGGTACCACTCTACTCTGCTTTGGTTAGACCCCATCTTGAATACTGTGTCCAGTTCTGGGCACCCCAATTCAAGAAGGATATTGACAAGCTGGAGCAAGTCCAGAGGAGGGCGACCAAAATGGTGAGAGGCCTGGAAGCCATGCCCTATGAGGATAGACTTAGAGAGCTGGGTATGTTTAGTCTGCAGAAGAGGAGGTTAAGAGGGGACATGATAGCAATGTTTAAATATTTGAAGGGATGCCACGTAGAGGAAGGAGGGGACTTGTTTTCTGCTGCTCCAGAGACCAGGACAAGGAGCAATGGATTCAAGCTGCAGGAAAGGAGATTCCACCTGAACCTCAGGAAGAACTTCCTGACAGTCAGGGCTGTCCGGCAGTGGAATCTGCTGCCTCGGAGTGTAGTGGAGTCTCCTTCCTTGGAGGTTTTTAAGCAGAGGCTTGATGGCCATCTGTCGGGATTGATTTGAGGGTGTTCCTGCATGGCAGGGGGTTGGACTGGATGGCCTGTGTGGTCTCTTCCAACTCTGAATTTCTATGATTCTATGATTCTATGATATTTTGAATCATGTGGTGGAAAAAACAATAATGTTTGGTTAAATAGAAGGCAGTAGGAAGAGAGGAAGACAATGTTGCAGATGGATAGATTCAATTAAGGAAGCCACAGCTCTGCAAGACCTGAGCTAGGCTGTTGATTGAAATGGTGATTTGGAGGTCCCCATTCATAGGATCACTATAAGTCAAAGTTGACTTGATAGCAGTTAACAACACAACAAGCAAAACTCAGATCAACTCCAGGTTTTTGTTGGTATTTCCCTCTCCTGTGGTTTTCATAGAATCATAGAGTGGGAAGAGACCACAGGGGCCATCCAATCCAACCCCCTGCCATGCAGGAACACACATTGAAGCACTCCCGTTGACAGATGGCCATCCAGCCTCTGCTTAAAAACCTCCAGGACCAAATGAACCACATCCAAAGATATTAAAAGAACTGGCAGACGTAATCTCAGAACCACTGACCACAATACTTGAGAGTTCCTGGAGAGTGGAAGACGTTTCAGCAGACTAGAGAAGGGCAAATATTGTCCCCATCTACAAAAAGGGAAAAAAGAAGACCCACATCATTATTGCCCAGTCAGCCTGACATCAATACCAGGAAATATTCTACAGCAGATCATTAAATAGATAGTCTGTGAGCACTTAGAAAGGCATGCTGTGATCACTAAAAGTCAACATGGGTTTCTCAAAACAAAGTCATGCTAGACTAATCTTACCTCTTTTTATGATAGAGTTACAAACTTGATAGATGAAGGGAATGCTGTGATTGTAGCATTTCTCGACTTCAGTAAGGCCTTTGACAAAGTTCCCCATGATATTTTTGCAAAGAAGCTAGTAAAATGTGGGCTAGACAGGGCTACTGTCAGGTGGATTTGTAGTTGGTTGAGTGACTGAACCCAAAGGGCAGTCACTAGTGGCTGCTTTTCATCCTGGAGAGAAGTGACTAAGGAGGTGCCACAGGGTTCTGTCCTGGGCCTAGTGCTATTCAACATTTTTATCATGGAGGAAGGAATATTCTTATCAAATTTGCAGATGACACCAAATTAGGAGGGATAGCTAACACCCCAGAGGACAAGATCAGAATTCAAAATAACCTTAACAAAATGATTTTTTATAGGAAGAAGTGTTAAAGTACTACACTTGGGCATTAAAAATGAAATGCACAGGTTCAGGATGGGTGATGCCTGGCTTGACCACAGTACATGTGAAGGGGGTTAGGAGTCTTAGTAGACCACAAGCTGAACATGAGTCTGCAGCTCATGTTGCACTGTGGCAACTGAAAAATCCAGTGTGATTCTGGACTCCCCCAAATTAGTCATGTTCACTTCATTCTGGGCTTTTAGGTGATACCTCTTTTGCCTCTGCAAACAAAATAGTTCAGGAGGGGGAGGTAACAGCTTGAGATGTGGAATGTGCGTGATTGCATATTTTTCACACAGACTCTTTCTATTCCTCTTCCCCTTTAAGCCTCAAAATTAGCTCATATTGCAGAAGTGACTAAAGATAACCACAGGAACAGAAGTCAAGTTTTCTGGAAGTCTGCAGAAAGGATGAGAAGAAACAAGAGGCCTAGAGAATCCTTTCTTCATTCACCTACCTCCTCTGCTTTTCCAGACACAGCTAACACTTGCTCTTTCAGGTTTATGCCTTCTCAAGAAGAATTCTGCTTTAATTTTTTCTAAGAAACATTGGGACACTTGTAGATTGATCTTTTGTGATTGCTTAAAACTCTGCCAAGGGAAAACTCGTTTTTCTGTTTTTCTGTCTTTTTTTAGTACCAGACAAACCAAAAGCTTTGTTGTCAAATAGCCTGCAAAAGAGAACAGCTGCAGAGCTGAATAAAGCAAAAATCCTGACAAGATGCCTTAGAGGGACAGAGTGGGAATATTGTAATATGTGCTGGTGTCATAAAATGTGCTGGGTTTTGCAGTACAATTGGGTGCCTTATGCTCTCTTTTAAAAATCAATATAGAAATCTTTTAAAGTGACAGAGATAATTCAGAGCTTGGAGGAAAAAAACCCAAGTAGTAGCAAGAGTATATCTTTTTTTAGAGAATTTGAATTGTCAAATGATGTAGCATTTGTGTGGCTAGAATAATTTTATGCCTTATTAATTGAAGCATCTGTTCTTTATTCTCTTGTTCTATAAACATAAAACAGACAGAGTGTCAGTTGTTGATAGGCAATTTTAACTTGCCCTGTTCTTCTGTTTTGGAAAGAACTTGATTTGAAGAAATCAGCACAGTGAAGTAGATAGCTAAGTGTAATATAGTGGTTAGAGTCTTAGGCTTGGACTTCAGAGATGGGTGGCCTCAGCCAGTCACTCTCTCTCACCCTGGCCTGAGAGTTGTGAGGATAAAGAAGGAAAAGGACAGCCATACTACTATGAGCTCTTTCCTGGATATCACCGTTAACTAAATAGTAATAACTGTCACTTCTAATTCAAGTGCCACCAGTTTATTGCGGTAATTTGTGTACAACAAGCTTGTGGTACTCTACTTCATGCACAGGCAATCCACTTTGGCAATTTCCTGAACTTGTACAGTTATTCAGAGAAGAAGTTTGTCACTGAACAACTCTTACAAAACTGCTGCCTAATGAAATTCCCGTGATTTGTCAGACCAGTATGTGTATATGTATATGTAGCTGGGCTTGTATTCTACTATACCTAGCGGAACTTCAAATTAAGCAGTGCAAAACTCACTTGCTCAATAGTAAGTCCCATTGAACTCTGATTCTTATTTTTAAGCAAACGTGCTTAAGGTAACACAGAATTTTGTGAGACAGATTGGGAGGGTAGTATATTTGCTAGGGTAGAGTGAGATAAATGTCATAGTTCCCTAGCCATTGCAACAGTGCTTCTAGCAACAATGTGATATGCAGGCATTAGCCACTAGTGTTTATCTTCCTGCTGAAGCTTCTGTTAAGCAGATCAAATCAGTTGATAACCCTCAACTGAGCACTTGCGGCCATTTCCTCTCTTAAATAACTTCTGAAAAAACAGTAGACCCAGCCTGCTTTCAACTTTGATTCTTGGTTGATACGGTGAATCTCTACCACAATTCTGCTATACTCAAGAACCCTAACATTGTGGGTTATTTTTTTAAAAACAATTAGTGGAGAGACGGCTTAAATATCAAATTGCTTCCAAGTGTGATACGTGTTTCATGATGTTTCTGTCAGAGGACTGGCTGAGTCCATAGTAGACTGGAGAACTTTTTAAAAAGTTTAAATGTTTTATTTTATAAAAAAAATGAATATGAAGTACATTTTATGAAATAAACAAAGTTTACAAATTAACTAACACCATTGCAAAATATTCACAACATGTATTGTGTATATAATCAAGCGTCTAGAGTTAATGTCTGTTCATCGAAATGTATTATTTCATATACAACCATGAGTGGTCACGGTTTGTCTTCTTGGATTTGCTGATGGATTAGCATAACGAATAAAAGTGAACCAAGTTTCTGTAAACCAAGTATCTGTGTCTGTGTCTTCATTCAGGTCCTTGCTCTTTGTGTTGATTTTTCTGATGGAGCCAAGACTCATATTTCTGCATAACTTGAGGTGGTGTTCAATATGTTTCCTGATTTCCAGTGTCATGCTGTTAACAGTCTAGCAGATAAAAACGAAAATGTGATCCTTTTGTGATAACTGAACATTAGAACCAGAGAAAGTGTTCAGTAGTGCTAAGTATGGGATGAATTGAACCTGTTGGCTGTGATTGTGTTGTGTTGTTGTGTGCCTTCAAGTTGTTTCTGACTTACAACAACCCTAAGGCTGGTACTGTTAATATTTATTGAAAGACTTCCCTCCAGGATGTTGAAACAACTATGCAAACCTACCACATAGGCATGTAGCTTCCTGGTACGTTACACCCCCTCCAGCGTTGCAAGGATGTATTTTTTTGTAACTTACAATACCTTCATTGGTGTTAAAATACCACTTCTAGAGAAGTCTATATGTTGTCACCTTGGAATGTGGAAGAATAGATTTAAAAGGTTTTGATTTCCAAACTCTATCACAGGAGAACATCATTGTTAGAGGGACAAGAAAGAAACTTAATTCTTAAAGCAAGCCATTTTAACCTGATAGAACTGATCAACAGCAAGTTGAAGAGACGGCAGGTACTTGAATGCAGTCTGTCCCCCTTTTAGCACTGGCATTCTCAACTGTAACAAAAAACTCCTGGCAGGGACTATGAAGTACATTCCAACTTTGTTCAGACCTTGGCTGGGAGATTCAGGGAGAATGCAGGACCACCAGCCAAGCCTTCTCCATTCACTTTTTGGCTTATTAGTTTCATAGTGGCCCCTTGGTCCAACTCCTGCAAAGTGATCGAACAGTATCTACAGTCCCTCTTCCAGGATTGGCTAAAGATGGGGGCGGACTGTTGCATTTTAATTGGTCCCTTGTTTGTTAACATATATGGAATAGCCAGGTGGGTAGAAATGAAAGGAGGAGAGCATGTATGTGACAGAGTTCAGAAAAGATATCTCGACTTAAGTACAGCTTTGAAGAAAGACCCGGCTACCAGGATCATCCATCCAGGCTGATTACTCTGGACTAATCAAGAAAGAGAAATTCAATCTACTCTGCTTTGTAACTATTGGTTTTGTTTATGAACTGGTGGAATGAAACCTACGGTACAATTCTGGCAAATAATCGTTAAAAAAGCAAGCATCGAATGGCTGTTTTTCTCTTTGATTTAAAAGCAAGCTAAACTGAACTAAGATATTCCACTTTACTATCACAATTTAACTATCAGGACACAATTTGAGCTCAGTTGAAGTTTTTATTGCATTAGGTTTTAACTTTTTAGTAAAACGTGAGTATAAAACGTGAAAATATTGTAATATCTGAAATGCTGAGTGATTCAAAATACCATTCTTGAATTTTACTAACAGCAACAAGTGTCTGAAATACAATCTGGAATAATAGCACCAGCCAAGCAAATAGTCAATTTTACTTTATAATCAGACATCTTGAGGACTGTTTTTAGATAAAAGGTGAGATATAAAATTTAATAAATAAGCAACAGAAAGAAAACTCAGTTTATGAGAATATGGAATCTTGAAAGCTGCTCCGACTAGCCAGAAAAAAACACTGTTCAGAAACAAGCAAGGAATTCTTTTGTGATATTTTCCCTGTGCTCCAAGGATGGTTTGCATTATGTTGTTGACTGCATCTAAATGACATTTTGTGTGGACAATATCTTTCCCCCAGTTCTAACCTAAGAGTTTGAAAATAGTAATTGCTGGGTTGGATTGATTTTTTCATACTCATTATTCCGTTTTTCTGGACATTGAAATTTGTATTGTGTGGACTACCTGAAACACCTGCTGCACTCAGCTTTATTGTGACAGTGTCTAAAACTATCCACTGTTTGTGCTAGCCAAGAGTATCGGAATGGAGGAAGTTTGGGTTGTCTACTTGTGCCTGTTCTTGTTTATCATCGTCATTTTTTTGATGAAGCAGAAGCCAGAGGATGAAATCAAAAAGGAAAAAGAGAAAGATTTTCAGAGTACCCCAGCTTCAAGTAGCTACTCTGCTGGCAGTGTGGGCAAACATCTGGAATGCACAGAGGAAGAGCTGGAGAAATCCCTACAGCGATTAACTGGTATCTTGTTCAGTACAGATGCACGCAAGAGGGAATCTCATGCTGAGCACAAAACATCTCTCCATCAGGTGAGCTGAGCAATATTCAGGTACTTTACTAGAGGGGTGGGCAGGCTTCACTCTTCCCAGATCTGTCTGAAAGACAGCCAGTCTACACAACCTGCCTGTTGAGCCCCAAAATTGTCCAGAGGGGGCTAGCTCACATCCCTAGTGGTAACATCTGTTAGGTTGGTGGATACAAGAGAGAAAGCCTTTTCCACAGTTCCATCATTTTGGAACACCCTTCACTAGGATGTGTCCATGATTCCCTCAATGACTGTTTGTGTACAGGCCATAATGATCTGTTTGTCTAAGGCATTTTTTAAGATTTTTTTTAAGCATACCTTATACTATTTTTATTGTGATGTTCAAATAATTCTTTTACATTTTGGATTTTATGTTACATTATGTTACTTTTTTGTCCATGAACTTTTTGGTAGACCCCTGAAATCTACCCGCTGAAATCAGGCATAAAATGAGGTCTCAGGGGATTGGGACCCTTCTTTACTGCACTCCATGCTGGTCTGGCAAAAAAACTTTTGCAGCTTGAGGCAAAGGACAAGCTGGTGTACCCAGATTCCCTGGACTAACTTGAAACAGGGCTGGTGGTTGAATTTTACTTCAGCGCTGGTGATGAGATTGTGCCCTTCACTGCACCTGAGGGTAGCAGGACAGTTTATGGAGTTGACTATGTGGCACACAGAGCTCTTCTCTTAAAGAAACAAAATTGGCTGGGGGCTTTGGAAGAATATACAGGGGCTTGCCACTGCTGCCCCCCAGTGGGATTCCTCATTCTGCCTAATAGTAGCACCAGCCTAACTTCACAAGCCACACACCTGGAATAATTTGCATATGGATGAAAATGTGTGTGTGTGTGTATTGTGTAGTGGTGTGAGTGTTGGATTACAATCTTGAACATCTGGGTTGAATTCCCCCCTTGGTTACAGAAGCCCACTGAGTGATCTTGGGTGCATCACATGCTCTCAGCTCCAGAAGCCCCCATGATAGGTTTGCATTAAGGTTGCCGTAGGTTGGAAATGTCCTGAAGGCACATAGCAACAACAATAAGATGAACCAGTCTACATATGTGTTACTGCAGATCGGGAATTCTAATACAAAATTCTAAAACTGGTCCAGCAGAAGGACTTGGTGAAAAACAAACCAATGAATACTCATTTCACAGGTGAGGAACACTTAAGACTGGGAGAAAGGGATTACTGGAAGCTGACCCATTTTGTTACTTGTTATTATAATTGCTATTGTTAAACTGATTGGAATCAGAAATGCTTACTGGTCTACTCCAGATCACCCAGTGGATCTACCAGTAGATCTTAATCTACCTTCTCTCTATCCCTGCTGTATGAGACCTCCAAAAATATTCGAGACTCAGCACATCATGGAACTGTTTGGCTGTAACATTTGTGCCCTTCCTGAAATGGATATGTAAGCCGAGCTGTGCATGGAATGACCATCCTTAGTATCTGTTTTCAGCGTGACATGGTAATATAGCCAGTAGCCATTTTGGGGGACATGGCAAAGTAATCATGAGATCAGTTAGCAGATTCATTACTTGTTAAAATTGGTTTAACTCCTTCACTTTCATAATTATGGCTGTGGAGCTACACTGCATTTAGGTATACACAGATACTTGAATGTGTGAAAAGGAAAGAGCAAGAATTATTAGGACTCTCTTACACTGCTTTTAAAGTTAATTCTTAAAGTACCTGGCAGGATGGACTGATTTAAATAATGTTTCTCACTGATAGTACTTCATATATTGCATGAACAATGGCACAGCTGCACCATTTGCAGGTCAAATCAAGTAGGATGTAACTACAGTATACTTCAATTAATAAAATACATATGTTCCTTGGCATTATTATTTTAACTGAGAATTTGGTATCCAAGGAAGAAATAACATGGAAATAACAGGGTTAGGAACCTGCATCAAAAAAGAAAAAAAGAGCAGTTCAATATTTTTCAACAAATTTTTATACTGAAAACCAACAATATGCACATGTTAAATGAAAAACCTGGTCAGGTAAGCCTTGCATAACTAAGCAAAAACATTCTGAACCTTCTAGAGACCACTTGAACACTTCCAAAACGCATCCAGGAAGGATTTTTTCTTTCTTTCACTAGCCTCCCTTTTTGTATGATTTCCATTTTGATGGCCAAACTTACACATCTATGGTTTATTAATATGCCACAGGGTAACTCATGGGACAGACTTTGCCTTTTTCCTCCATTTTACTGCTCCCACATGCTGAATTAGGGATTCTGGAGTAATCTGCTGTTTGCCTTGCCTGTTGTAGGCAGGCACACCCAGCTACAGGAGGATTAACTAGAGTAGCATTGTGCTGTTTCCCAGCTGAAAGTTTTAGGCCATTTCCGCACTAGGCTATTATAGTGCTATTATTCCACTTTCAACATCCTATAGAATCCTGGGGTGTGCAGTTTCAGGAGGAGTCTTTGGCCCCTCCCTAAACTACAAACCTCAGGATTCCATAGGATGTTGTAAGTGGAATAATAGCAGTAGAACAGTCTAGTGCGGAAATGGCCTTAGTGTAGGGTTTACTGCAATATGCAGCTGCAACCTGACACCAAAAGTCTGTTTTTCTGTATTCTTTATTCACATCCTCCCAATGCTGCTAAGAACGTCCAGCTAGACAGAGGACAAGAAGGAAAGCAAAGGGAGCAGTCATTGTTAACCAAACAATGCCTGTACTCTTGAGAAATTGTTCATTTGGTTTTTATGTTCATTTTCAAAAATCTCCTTAACCAAGTACAAATGCTAATGGGTGTTGAGTTTAGAGTAGTGGTTTCTAAACTTAGCTTAAGTGGGTGCTGGAATTCAGCTCTTAGAAGTCAGCATAGCAGGCAGTCATAGATTGCAGGAGATGTAGTTCAGCAGCCTCTGGGTAGGTGGTGATGTTGGGAATCCAACACATCTGAAGGGCATTAGGTCAGGGAAGGACTAATCTATAGGACTGAAGCCTAAACAAACATTATAATTTGGGAATACAAACCATGAAATGAAGCCATATAAAATCAAAAGTAGTATGAAAGTTATAGGCTATGCTATGTAGGATAATCTTGTTTTATTAAAGTGTATATTATCAAAGCATCAAATGTACTTCTTTGCAGATGTTGAAGAAAAAGCTGTTCTGTTGACTGTAAGATTTTTGCATTTTAGCAGTTCAGAATTGCCATTTGTATTACAAGAAGCCTATCTATATAAATACATGGAATACTGTTTTGTGGAACACACTTACAAAAATATTTTTGTGGAAAACTCATTGTCTAAATGATTTAGGTTTCACTGCTGTGGCAGTTGTTTCAGCTGCATGTTAGAACGCAGTCACTGTGGTTTAACTGTGCACTGCCAAATCTGAAAAGAAAAAGCCAGTCGTATCTTATGATGAAATTTCTTGTACACTTCCTTGGAAGCAAGCGATATTGAACAGAATGAGACTTGTGCATTGGATGGGGCTTTGAGCTCTTTTTCAATCAATAGGGCTTAATGGTGTCTACAGGTGTCTCCTCAGCTCCATTAAATCTAATAAGATGTACTCCCAAGTAAGTATCATTGGATTGCAGCCTGAGCTATCAATCAAAATTCTTCAAGTATCACTGTGTTTGGATATTTCCTTATGTACGACATAGGCAAACATAGTCTTCCAACTGTTGCTGGACTACAGTTCTCATCAGCTCTAGCTAGATAGGGAATGGTGAAGGATGATGGGAGCTGCAATTGAATACTATTTGGATATAACAAATTGCTCAGTCCAGCCTTATACAGATGTTCTGTTGGTTTTATTGCTGTTAACTGCTATCAAGTCAGCTTTGACTTATGGTGACCGTGTGAATGAGGGACCTCTAAGTCACCCTATCAACAGTCCTGCTCAGGTCTTGCAGACTCAGGGCCATGGCTTCCTTGATTGAATCTCTCCACCTGTAATACACTCTTCTTCTTTTTCCTACTGCCTTCTACCTTACCAAGCATAATTGTCTTCTCGTGTCATAACTTCTCATGATATGTCCAAAGTAAGACTGTTTCAGTTTAATAATTTTGGCTTCCAGGCTTGATTTACTCTAGGACCCATATATATATATATCTTTTTAGAAGTCCATAATGTCTACAGAACTCTTCTCCACATTTCAGATGAGTTGATTTTCTTCCTGTCAACTTTATTCACTGTCCAGCTTTCACAACCATACATAAAAACTAGAAATATGGACATGGACAATCCTAACTTTATTATTCAATGATATATCTTTACACTTAAGGATCTTGTTTAGTTCCTTCATAGCTGCCCTTCCAAGTCCTAGTCTTCTTCTGATTTCTTGACTGCGTCTCCATTCTAATTAATGACTGAGCCAATCTTATTTAAATGTCTTCACTGCGTGCTTTAAAGTTACGTAAATCATTTGTGGTCGTTAATTTTGTTTTCTTAATATTCAACTGTAATTCTGTAAACTTTGTACTTTCTTTCTTGACTTTCTTCAGCCATTGTTCCAAGTCTCTGCTGCTTTCTGCTAGTAGTACAGTAGTACAGTGTCATCTGCATATCTTAAATTGTGTGTGTTTTCATACTTCCTTCCTCTGAGTCTAATCCTGCTTTGTTTACAGTTAAAGAGATAGGGTCATAAAATGCAGCCTTGCCTGATCCTCTTGTCAACTGGAAACCATTCTGTTTCTCTGTATTCCATCCGGACAGTAGCCTCTTGTCCTGAGTATAGGTTATACATCCCAATAATCAAATGTTGTGGCACACCCATTTCTTCAAGAGTGATCCATACTTTTTCAAGATCTACACAATCAAAGGCTTTGCTATAATCTATACAACACAGATTGATTTTTTTTCTGAAATTCCTAGGTATGTTCTGTTATCCAACATATATTTGCAATATGATTCCTAGTTCCTCTTCTTCTCCTGAACTGAGCTTGGACATTTGCCATTTCTTGCTTTATATATTGTAAAATATTTGCTTGCATAGAAACCCCTTTCTATGGGATTGGAAAGTATACTAAGTGTTTCCAATCTGTGGGCATTGTTTTCTCCATATTTGTTGACAGACTTTAGTTAGAATTGGAGTAGATTTTGTTGCTGTAGTTTGAAGAAGCTCTATCGGTGTGCCACACCAATTTATTTCTCCCAAGTGTTCTGAGTGTAGCTTCCACTTCACTTTGTAAAACTGTAGGTTCATTCTCAAATGGATCTTCCGTGAATCAGTCTTTCTTCTCTTTTGTATAGTTCTTCATTGTATTGTTTCCATCATTTTTTAATTTGTACTTGATCACCTAATGTGTTCCTCTGCTGGTTGTATACCATCCCTACTTTTGGTTTACATTTCCCTTTAATTTGTTAGATCTTATGGAAGGAAGTCTCTTGTTCTTCCTTTTTTGCGTCAACTTCTATTTCTCTGCATTATAGTAGTTCTCTTTGTCCTGTGCACAAGTTGCTGAACAGTTGCAATCAGAGGTCTGATCCTATTTCTGTCTCCTTTTACTTTCGCTTCTCATCTGTCCTTAACAGGTTGAAGAGTTTCATCTGTCATCCATTGAGGCTTCTTCTTCTCTTTGGCTGAAAATAGTGTCTTTTTGCATTCCTTCCTGACAATGTCCCTGGCTTCACTTCAGAGTTCTGGCTCCCAATCAATTAGATTTAATAGTGTATATCTTGTTTTTAACATTATCTTTAAATTCTATGGAGATGTTCTTCATGTTGTATTTTGGCATGATGGTTGATTTAGTGTTCTTTAGCTTTACTCTCAGGAATTCATGGTGTGCCACAGTCTGTTCCTGGCCTTGTTTTGCAGAGAGAAAGGAGCTTCTCCATCTTCTGTTTCCAGTTATGTAGTCAACGGTGTTTGATTTCAATATTGGCTATCAGATGAAATCCATGTCACTTCTTGGGTTACTTGAAAAATGTCTTTGTGATGAATAAACTGTTGGCCCTGCTAAATTCAATCAGTCATCTCCTGCCTCATTTCTTGATCCTCAGCCAAATTTTCCCACTATTTTTGATTCTACTATTTCCTACTTTTGCATTTCAATCACCTCTGATTAACAAGAAGTCCTGTTTTGGTGTATGCTCAGTTTCCTCCTGGACTCCAGCATAGAATCTTTCCATTTCTTCTTTTGCTTTTGTAGCTGGAACACAACTTGGATTATGGCTATACTGATGGATTTTCCCTGAAGTCTTCTTGATATTATTCAGTCAGACTTTGAATTATATCCTTTGACTGGTTTTGCTACATCTCTCCCCACTATTAATGCAACCCCATCTCCTCTTAGATGTTTGTTTCTTGAGTAAAACACTGTTTAGTTATCTGACTCAAAAATGTCCTACTCCTGTCCACTTTAGTTTGCTCACCCTAAGTGTTGCAATATTTATACATTCCATTTCTTGTTTTACTATGTCTACCTTCCCCTGATTCATGCTTCTCACATTTCATGTTCCTATAATATATGTGGTGCAACTTCAGACTTCCCTTTCACCTCTGAGCACATCAAGAGCTGAATGTCCTTTCAGCTAGAGTCCAGTTGTATCCTTAGCCACAGCACTCCTCATAGCTGTCCTCTGCTGTACTCAGTAGCTTGTTGAGTGCCTTCTGACCTGTGAGTGTCATCTTTGTCACACTATCCCTTGTTTCATTTTGGATTGTCTCATCAGAGGGTTTTCATGGTAAAAGTCATTCAAAAGGGTTTTACCGTGTCTCCTTCTGAGCAGTACCAACAAGTGTTACCTGTGGGGCTACTGCTGTTGTCTCTGAAAGATCCTCTGCCATTGTCAAACCGCCTCCCCCCCCCAACTACTGTGGCTGCCCCTTAGCTCTTTGGCACATTTAGTCCGGCTCCTCAGCAAAAGCCTGTATGGTGTGGGAAATCCTATCAGCAGCTCTGCTACAGTCAGCAAAGCCTCTTGCCTCACAGCAGCACACAATCCCACCACCACAGAAAGCTAGCGTTACTTTAATTTCCCTTCTGTTCTCAACCATTTGAAAATAATAAAGTGAGGTCTCTAGGATGCCTTGGGTAAAGCACTGCCTCTCTGCTGCAGCCTTTCCTCTCCCAGTAATAAGGTAATAAGGGTAATAAGGTAATAAGGGTGATCTCACAGTGGCCATCCTTATAGAGCGATTTTACATATTTCCAACCTAATGTAGGAGGACTTTGAACAGATTGAAACCATGGTATCAGTTGTCAGTGACTTCATTTTAGAACTTATTTAACAAATCAAAACCCCTAAGTGGCATTTGGGCATTTATTTTTAGTAATCACTCTGTTTCTTTTTCAGTCTGAGCCAGCAGATATTTGTCCTCTTTCTGCTTCAATGGGTGGAGCCCTGTGGGCATCCTCCAGCTTTCCATTAGAGCATTAGTGTCTCTGGCTGTTCCTGTTTTATTTCCCGACAAGTCTTATGATGTTTTCCCCTAATCATTACTTCATGTTGCACAATGATACGTTCTTTCAAGGGTAGAAGGAGTTAGGGTGATGCTTGCAGAGACTGGAATCTTTGTCACATGATCTGGGAGCTGCAGTTGAAAAAAAAATAACTTTTCTGAGCTTTAAATGCATTGCACAAGACAGAACAACTTCAGGAAATGAAGAATAAATCACTTCCTTTTCTGTCCTCTGTTTCTGATCAATGCTTTCACCTTTAATCATTACCTCATTATCATATTATGTCTTCTTGGTTGGAGAGAAGGGGAGGTGTTTGCTCAGAGGGAGCTGTTGCCCAGGAGGGGAGATTAGAGGGCCTGAAGGTTAATCATTCGTGCTATTTCCAGTGTTCAGACTGTGAGCGCTCTTCTTTCTATAGCCAAAACAGCATTACACACATGGGCAGGGAAAGACTTGGCAGACTTGGCTGAAATACCAAAGTTCGGAGCTGTGGAAAAAAAATTAAGAAAAAACTTGGGGGGAAATCCAACATGAGTCTAGTGAGAACCAAGCATGGTCAGTGGCCATGGAAAACTGAATGATGGGGGCAGGGAGTGCTCCAAACTGCAATAATTGGTTGCTGGTCTGACTTCTTTACTTCTTTAGGAGAGATGTCTGTACTTAAAGATGGAATCCAGTTATGGCAAATCTTCCAATTTATGCCAACTATCATTATGTAGTCTTTGTCCGTAATAACCCACAACCACTGGCTTCTGTAGCCCTCTGGATATTATTGGTATCCCAGTACTTACTAGTCTCAGGCAGCCCTCCCAGCATACTGCAAGGTTTTAACACTGTAATTCTTCAGGTTCAGCTTTCTCAGTAAAAACAGTCATAGCAGGAGGTTGAGTAAATATCTCCCTCAAACGTATACAGATGTCAATGGCCATGCAGTCTGTGGTTTAAAAAAAAAAGGTTAAAAGCTGGGCAGTTACACAGTAAGTGATCAGGCACTGCACAGACTGCTAGCTGCTACAGAGGATTTGCTGAGCTCTCTTGGAAGGGCTTGATGCTCTTGCTAACTTGTTGTAAGCCAAAGATGTTTCTGCTGAAACAGTCTAGAGTCTTGCAGCACTTAAAAGTCTACAGTCTTATAGCATAAGCTAGTCTGGTGCCCTCCGGATATGTTGGACAACTTGAACTACAGTTCTCACCATCTCCAAACAACATGGCCAGTGTCCACTATGACTGGGGGATAATGGGATCTGTGGTCCAACAAGGGCATCAAGTCAGATGATATTAGCATAAACTTTCACTGCCTGTAGTCCATATCATACGATAATATGAAGTGTTAGCTAAAATTGCTAGGAAAAAAAACTTTGGCCCTCCTGAGGTTTTGTCCGAGCACTCTCATCAGTATCACCCAACATCATGACTGATTAGGAATGGTGGCACTTGCTTGTCTAAAATTTCCCTACAATAAAGAGTAAGAAAGAGAAACTGGAGGACCATGTAGCAATGAAATGGAAAATGTTTAAACATCCCTGACCTTTCAATTAAAGCAGATGTATACAGGAAGCCCTCGCCTTTTGATGCCCCATTATTTGATGGCTTGCTCTTTTGACACTTCCAAATTAAGGTCAAGTTCCATTAATTTTTTTGTGATATATTTTTATTAAGATTATAATTTAAAAATAAAAAACCCTCACCACTTCCAAGCTTATTTTCCAGTTGAGTCTGCATGTTTTCATTCCATTCATACATAGTTACTGCTTATTCAAAGGAGAAAATGATCTTACATTGTTACCTCTTACATTGTCAAGTTCCATTAATTTGACAAGGGTTCTTCTCTTTCATCATTTCTTCTTGCCTATGGAGGCTCAGTTGGAACCTCTCATGCACATGCACTGCTTGCAAAGCAAGCTGAGAAGGGGGAAAGAGTTGCCAAGCCAGCTGAGAGGCTTTCCAAGGCAGCACATGCGCAATTGGTCCCACGTGAGCTCTGTAAGCCCTTCAGACTCCCTACTGTTCAGTACCTGGGTTCCACTTTTCAACTAATTCCATTTTCTGATAGTGCTCCAGTCCCTAATCTGTCAGATAAGTGGGGAATCTTGTATGCCAAAATATAGTGCAGTGATCAATCATAACCAAATTTGGCTCGTAACAAAAGCATCCTACTACACAGAGAGAACAGTTATCTATCCCACTATAAGTGTTCACTCACATAGCATTTAATCCTGAATCAAATTAATTAAAGATGTAGCCTCACTCAAGAGTATGTTCCATTGAGCTGGATGATCAGGTCTTGTTAGTATCATGTATATAGTCCAAAGTTACATCTGCAGTGAAGGGGAGAGTAGAAGTACCTTTAATAGTTGAATAGCAGAGGAGATTTTGGCAAATGTCATTTGTCCTACATGTGATGCCTGCTGAAATTCCCTCTTCTCCATAATAACTTTGCCCTCTTTTGCATGTGGCTACCTAATCTAGGAAAGAGACCCTGTCACTTTCCTTTTTCTGTATATCTATGCAATTTGCAGTGCCCACATTCTCCTGAGGCAGTTGTTCTATCTGCAATGTATAGCTGTTCTTTGAGATTATAGAGAAGATCTCCTTAATTTTCCATTTTGCCTGGGAGATCTCTTCTTAAACTGTACAGTGTGGGGGAGTGGAAGAGGCATGTCCTTCTGTGCAGCATTGAATTTCAGTTAACCTTCTTCAGGAATGTTGCACTATCCTGTTCTGACCAAATACGATATTTGACAGACACACCATAAATGCCTTTGGAAGCCATGGATCAAAATAGGTCAAGCTAATGGCATTGCTATGTGTTTGGCACCTCAGGCACTTCTAGAAGAAATCATTTACCATCTGTCTCTTTTTTTCCTTTTTAATATCATCCAGAAGTTTGACATCTACTCCAGCAAGGTGGTCTTATTGAGATGATGCAGTAGGTTTGATCAGAAGTCACACTAAATTATGCTAAGGACAATTAACTCCAGTGTAGTCTAATGCTAGAAATTATAAATCAAAGGTTTGCAATTGGTCAGCAAGTCAGAAACAGACTATTATTAGGAGAGGGTCATGACTTGCACCAACTGTGTTTTGGTGCAGCGTATGGCCACTCCCCTACCTTGTGCAGTTATTGCTTCATCTCTAAAGCCTGCTGTGCTATGAGTTGAGAGTGAAGATATAAAGCTGAGTTTTGCAAGGACCAAAAACAACACAACAAAGGACAGTTTGTCTGTGGTATGTTCTAGATGTAACCATAGCTAGAGCAAACCATGGTTTTGTCTGAACTATTGAGAAGCAGTCATACCAGGTAGTAAGTCCAGGGCACAAGTAAGCACAGCAGAATTTGTCTTTGGATCTCAGGCTAGGGGAAAGACAGGATATAAATAAATAAAATAATTAATTAATACATTTTCACAGTCCTAAAATATTGGTTACAATGGGAGAGAAGGATGTCTCTAAGTTAGCAATGCATTTTAGGAACAAGACTGGCCTGATTCATTTTGTTGCATAAGGTAATGGACATGATCGTGCTTTACTTCCCAATTACATATGCAGAAATAAAGAGAAGTAACAGCTGGATCTCATGCCATTTTCAGAAAAGGGACATTGGTCCTCTACTATATCTTCAGGCAGCAGGCTAGTTTAAGGAGTGCAGGACTGGTCATGTGACATACACATCTCTGCCCACCAGCAGGGAAGAATGGCCAAGGGACCTAAGAGGAAGGTTCGGATGGTTGCCACTGCTCTCTCCTCCCACTGCAATACATACTTCTGTTGCCTGCTGACCCTGCTTAGGATACCAGGCTACACGGTTTGTCTGTCTAGCTGATGACTGCCTCTTCTGACCAGTGGGGGCTCTTCAGAGTCTCAGAAAGAAGGCCCTATCTCATCACTTGCATCTACGTAGAGATGCTGGAGTCTGAACCTCAGAGAGCATTTAAGTGTAAAGCAAAGTGCTTCACCACTAAGCTAGATAGTTTTTTCCACACATTGTGAGCATTGTTCCATCAGTAATTAGTACTACTCCCAGGGCAATTCTGTTTTGGACAAGATGGTACCCTTCTAGTTGAACAGTTTTGTTTGGAAAGCCTGTGCCAAAATTCATGTTTGTCACCATACTGGAAATGCTTCCTTACTGATGCCTTTCTGGTTTCTTTCTAGTACAACTACTCCTGAATGCTTAAAATGACACAGGAAGAAGGCAGGTCACCTCAGACCCCATCCTACAAAGATCACCTATAATTAGGAAAAAAAAACCTTTTTGAAAAATTCACCTATTGCATCATTTAGCTTGCTATTTCTGAAGCTCAAATATTCATCCCATTGTCAATAATGCCAAAGTTAAGGTGGGGGCTCACACAACATCTCCAGCTGATTATTATCTCTCTCTTTTCTCTCAATCTTCCCCCATTTTTTCTGAAGGCGAAAGCTTCTCACCCTGCCAGTCATGAGCATCTTGTGGATGAGATTGGTGAGTTAAGTGCTCATTGCTAAGACTGTTTTCCTGCCCTGTTATGTACAGTAATTTGATTCATTTGCTCCCCGTGCTCTCTTTATGTTCTAATAGCTCTCTGGAACAATTCCAGATGTTGGACTAAAGAGCACTGGTCTTTATCAAATGTAAAACGTTGTTCTCATGATAACCATTAAGGGCCACTAAGAATTCCATTGTAACAGTGCCTCCTGGAAACCATGATCAGATGGCTGGAATCCAGACAACAACTTTCTCAATCTTTCTTTCATTGGAAGTTTGCCCAAGCTGGAGCCTATGCAGAGCTGGAAAATCACTCAAAACAATGTTGTTGGAGTTTAACAATAGCTGGTTCTCAGACACATACACACACACACACACACAGGATATTTAATGAAGATATGCCCTCCCATCTGGGTGACATTATAGAAAAGGCCTTGTCTCTTACACTCATATACTGATGGCAGAGCAGGATTGTTGAAACTTGACAACTGTGTATAGATTAATAATACATTAACAGTTAAAGATTACGGCCCTAAGTTTAGCCATTGGCAAGAGGGTGCTCTTTGTCCTTTCACCACCACAAGCAACAACTTTTCTTGGTTCATGGCTTTTTTCTGCAAGAAAAAGATCTCCTGGGGCCTTTCCAACCATTCACCACAGTTCAACACACATTTTCAAATCCATTGACGCTGAGGAAAGCCAGTGTATACCACAGCTCACAGTCAGCAACTTTTTGTTCTGCTTTAGCCTGCTGTTTCCTCATGAGAAGCAGAACATGTCACTTAAGTAATGTCCATGTCATTTTAAAAGTATTATAAACTTTCTTTCCAACAACTATTTTGTACAAAACTCTAGGCTATCCATATAGTGCAGATGTGGGCAATCTCTGAAGACCTGGGGGCAGTTTTCACCATGCCTTGGACCTCAACAGTCTTGCTGGAAACATAGGGTTTAAAAATGGCAAGCAGAATACTTGGAGACGTGTGGCCAAGCAATGTCAGAGTGCGGTCAAGGTGACAGAAAGTGCGCACAGGCTAGGAGAGTCTGGGCCCTGTCCTCTCCCCACTGCTGAGCTAGGTGAATACAGACTCAGAAGGAAAGTAAGAAGCGAAGAGGGAGACTGGGATATTTTCAAAAGAGCTGAAAAATTATTAATCTGGATTGTCCCTGCCAAATTGGGACAGTTGGAGGGTGATGGGGCCCATCTCTGGTTGGGGTTGTGTTTGGTTTTTTTAGGGTTTTTTTGGGGGGGTGAGGAAAAGAAATTCTAGGATTCATCATGCAAAAAAGTAGCTTTTCAAAGTTTTGATTACAGAAAAGTGTGTGCAATTTCAGAATGTATTATATTTTTATTTAAAGAACAGACACTTGTGTACTCATGTTTATAGAAAATAAAAAGGGTAAAATTAAACAGGACACCAACAAGAGAGCTGGCACAGAACCAAAGGATCTGTTTATCCCAGTCTCACCAGATTGACTGCTTCCAGACATGTTTTATGCAAATTGCACATTTGGATGTGCAGCCACATTCCTCTATTCATGCAACTGAACTGCCTAGATGCATATTTTTATGAGTTTGAGCATCTTCCTTTGGAGCTACTGGTTATTGCATTAGAATAAGGCTAAACGGGAGCCACTGTTGTAGATGTAAAATATTTTAATCTACATACGAAATGCACTAGTGCATCTTCATAAATGCATACACTATTCAGGGAGTAAGATTTATCACAGTACACCACTGCATGCACAGATGGTTAAAGATGGGTGTTAATGTGTGTGTGTGTGTGTGTGTGTGTGTGTGTGTTGTTTTCCTATGTACTTTGTAGAACAAGCTGTTCAAGAGGCTGTGGACACAGATGTGTATGTGAGAAAACCCCTGCACCAGCCTGCACCCAGGAGGCGTCGTGAAGAGGGTCAATGGTAAAGACAAGGGTTCCAAGGAGCAAATGGATCATAAAAAGGGTCTTGCTAGAAAAGTCCAAAGTTTCATCTAGTGATTTTAATTGGGCAGCCAGCTTGTCAGAGCAGCCTCTGGTCTGTAGACTCCAAAAACAGGCAGCAAAAATGCTGACAGGAGCATCAGATTTCCAGAGAGCTACTACTGTTTCAACCCTCAAAGTGTACACCCTAGTTTTAGCCACATCCATTTAAATATTTGGCCCTGAGCTTGTGTTTTCCTGTGAAATTAAACAAGCTTAAAAGAGTTTATCTTCTCTTTCACCTAGCAGGGGGTTGCCTCATGCGGTGGACTTCAGTTTCAGTCATTCCTACCCAGAAAAGTCAATGGAGAGGAATGATAGGAGTTTCAGTTCAACCACATCTGCAGGGCTACATGCCCCCCACTGCTCTAGTTGGAGGGTGCAACCTTCCTAAACTAAACCAGGAATTCTGTCTGTTACTAGGCACATACCTGGGCCTTGAGATCTCAGCCTGTGGGTGGAGGTGGGTCTTACAGAGGTGTTGTAGTGTTACTATAGAACTTCAGCTGAGGTAGTTCACCTGGGCAACATGGCATGGGCATATACAGCTGAGTCAGACACCCGCTTACCAAAGTGAGACAAGACCATGCCAGGAGACAAAGAAATTAACTGGAGCAGTTAAAGAATAAACATTAGACAAGAAACAAACTGGGCAGCACACTTTTTTTGTCCTTTCCTTTCTGTTTGCAATATTGAAATAGTTAGATTGCAGTTCCCTTTTGCTGTGAGACTGTGGATCCACCAATGGGGTGGGGGGAGTGTTGAACTGGAGTGTACATTTGACAGAGTGTACACTTGACAAGGGACCAAACTGCAGGAGGGTCTTCATACCAGCAGAGGTCTTCATGCCTTGCACATTGCCTCCTTCTCTTCAGCAGCAGTCCTTCCAGAGGATCTGACTTGCTCCTTCGTGGCTACAACAGGGAGGATATTTTAGGGGTATATACATGGCTGCAGCAGCACTCTTCAGCCCACCTGTGAAGGATAAGGGTACTTACAGGAACAAAGTCAGGAAGAACCTGGCTACACATTGTAAGGCCAGATAAAAGTGAAACACATGCATACCTCCTTGCTCAAGCTTACTTGCATGCCTAACCTGTCTTTTTTTCTTTTATCTGCTGCAGGCCTGAAATGACTGATAAATTCTAGGCAGGACATATGGTGAGTATGTTCTCCTAGCTTTCATTTGGTGCCATCTCAAAACTCCTGTCTTAAGTCACTGCTCCCTCTTACTTGTATATTCACAAAAGTATACACAAGTATCTTTATCATATGTTTCATTCTTTTTTCCCCCCACCTTACCTTCCAACAAAAATGGTAGAAGGGCCTATTCATTGCTGTCTTGAGAAGCAAGTACAGAAAAGAACGACACTTCCTATTTTACATACAAAGTTACACTCCTCAAAATATAAATGCCCTCTATAGGACATTCAGCAAAGGGTAGTTTAATAGGTGTATCAAGGATCAGAACAGTATATTTCTCCCTAACAAGGAAGTACACACAAAGACTAGCAAACTGCATTTTTGTCATAAATATTTTTAATTGTTTCAATTTAAACCAAGAGTATAGATCCTGAATGATCAATAGGGACTATATTATAAAATCAGGACAAAATAAAAAGATGGTGAAAGCAATACATGATGAACTATAACAAAGAAATGAAAGAATGACAGATTCCTTCAAAGTAGGACTCCTTTTGATGAAGTAGCTACAATTTTATAAAGTGAAGTGGATGTTGTTCTCAAAGCACTTGGGAAAATAAGTCATCAGGCAAGATGACATACCAACAGAACTGTTTCAAGCTATAGAGTCAGAGCCCATCCACATTCTAATTTAAATCTACCAACAAATAGGGAAATCAAAACAGTAGCCCACAGACTGGATTCGCTAAATATACATGCCAGTCACCAGGAAGGGAGACACAAGAGATTTTATTAACCATTGAACCATTGCACTGTGTCTCCTACAAGCAAAGAAATGCTCAAGATTCAACAACAAAGACTTTAGAGATTTAGTGAGAAGTGCCAGATGCTCAAGATGGGTTCAAAAAAAAAAAAGAAGAAGAAAAAAAGGACAAGCACCTTTCCATCCACCAGTAGAGCAACTTATATTTGAGTGTTCTCCTGCTTAGGGCTTTGACTTCTCTTGATAATGTAACTTTCGGGAAGCAGTCGAGCACCGGGAGGGGAGGCAGCATTGCAAGGAGCTCTGCCTAAGGCCAGATAGTTTTTCTTTCTTTTATCTAAACCTAAACTTAAAAGTTTTCTTCTTCTGTTGGAATAAATAGATAATTAAATATTCATTGCTGTAGATAAGACGCACTTAAGTGGCTAATTATGGGGTATTGCAGACATATGTGGTGGTGACGGTGGCAGTGGTGATGGTGATTTCATTTCTATCCCACCTTTTTCCCAACATTGAGACCCAAGGTGGCTTACAAAAGTTGAAAGATTTGCTAATGGAGTACATCAAAGAATCATAAAAGGCCGTCTAATCCAATTCTCTGCCATGGAGGAGTACACAACAAAAGCAGTCCTGAGAGATGCCCATCCAACTTCTGAATTTTAGAAGAAAATTGGCCTGTAGAGTGCAGCTGTAAATGAAACAGGAGTGCCACAGCTTTTGATTGTCCTAATGTGTAACCTATACTTAAGGCAAGAAGGCATTTTCAGGATTAAATATGGTTTTCAAAACAGAATGGTTTTTGGTTGGCATGAGGTCAGACTTGGCTGCATTTCATCACCACTATAATTTATGTGCAGAACATTTATGGAAACCAGGATTAGACCTGGAGGATGGTGGAGTGAAAACTGGAGGAAGAAACAGCAATAATTCAAGATATGCAGATATTACAAAGAGAAAATAACTTGGAATAACTACAGTGGGCCCCAGATATCCCCTGGAGTTTGGTTCCATCCCCATGGATATCAAAATCTGTTGATACTCAAGTCCCATTATATACAATGGCATAGTAAAATGGTGTGCTGTATATAAAATGGTGAACAATTCAAACAAGTGCCAGAGAGAAATCAAGGACCTGTGAAATAGTGTGAAGCTACAGCAGAGTATGCCTACACATAGGCATAATGCTCAATGCATGGCAAAATCAAGGCTTCTTTTTTGGACCTTTATTTAAAAAAATTCAAGCTGTGGTTGGTTGAATCTGTGAATGCAGAACCTGTGGATATGGGCTGACTGTACTGATGAAAGTTAAAGAAGAAAGTGCATAAGCATAGCTACAACTAAATATTAAGAATACATAAATAATGACCAGAGACAATTTGCCTAACTTTAAAGCAGATGATGAAGACATAGTTGTTAAAGATTTTGGCTCAATCATTAATTAAAATGGAGGCTGTAATCAAGAAATCAGGGGACTAGGAAGGGCAGCCATGTTAAGATCCTTAGGTGTAAAGATATATCCTATCCTTGATACATAGGACTATCTGTGTCATAGTGTTTCTAATTACTAGGTATGTATGTGAAAACTGGGCAATGAAAAAAGCAGAAGAATAACCAGCTCATTTGAAACATGGTGCTGGAGGATAGATCTATGGGTATCATGGGCTGTCCAAAAGACAGCCTAAGCTTGAATGCTCACTAGAAACCAGCATGACTAATCTGCAGCTATCATAGTTTGGACATACCATCACATGATTCATTTTAAAGAACAGTAATGCTAGATAAAGGCAGTAGGAAAAGTGGAAAACCAAAACACAGATGAATTGATTCCACAACTCTGAGTTTACAAGATTTGAGCAGGTCTTTTAATAACAAAGAGTCTTTTGGAAGCCTTTCATTCCTAGCACTGTCATACATTGAAGCCAGTTTGACACACATAAATGCAATAATTTTTTTTTCAAATCTGGAGTGTATTTTTTTAACCACACAGATCTTCCCAACAGCAAAAAGAACAATTTTTTACCTAAATTGTTTTTTGATTAAAACGAAACAAATTAACCTTATTTGTCCCAGTATCCTGAATTTCACACTTAGCAGTGAAAATCTTAAGGCGAAGAAAGAGTGTTTCTGGATATTTCTGTTCTCCTTGTCTGTATGTTTAAGTTCTCTAAGTTACTTTTAAAATTTCTCATAAAATTCATATACCATCATTTCAACAATAAAAATATTATACAATCCTAACCTGTTCCAGCCAATAGTGGAATGAATGTGTTTTCACTGGTCAATAAACGCACTCCCTTGCAGAGCTTGGGAGGATTATTTTGGGACTACAAATTCCAGAATCCACCAGCTAATATTGCCACTGGTGTTCCCCACTCTCAGAGTCAAAGGAGCACAGAACACTAAGGGAGTCAAGATGTTGGTGTCTAAGACAGAACAGCTCATAAATGTTTCTCTTGTTTTCATACCCCATGTCTGATGCATGAGGCAGCTGCCTCACTCTGAAACACAGAATCATAGAGCTGGAACAGACCACAAGGTCTCTCAAGTCCAACCCTCTGCCATTGCATCAAAGCAATCCAGCTTCTGTTTAAAAACCTCCAAAGAGGGAGACTCCACTGCACTCTAAGGCAGTGTATTCCACTGTTGAACTGCTCTTACCGTCAGGAAGTTCTTGCTAAGGTTTAGATATAATCTCTTTTCCTGAAGTTTGAAGCCATTGTTTTGTATCCTAATCTCTGGAGCAGAGGAAAACAATGCTTGCTCCATCCTTCATATGACATTCCTTCAAATATTTAAATATAGCTATAATGTCACCGCTTAACCTTCTCTTCTCCAGACTAAACTTACCCAGCTCCCTAATCAACTCCTCATAGGGCATGGTTTCCAGGGCTTCTACCATTTTGATCGCTCTGCTCTGCAAACATTCCAGTTTGTCAATGTCCTTCCTGAACTGTGGTGCCCAGAATGGGATACACTATTCCAGGTGGGGTCTGACCAAAGCAGAATAGAGTACTATTACTTTCCCTGGCCTAGAAACTATACTCCTATTGATGCATCCCAGAATTGCATTGGCTTTTTTTAGCTGCTGCATCACACTGTTAACTCATGTTCAGAGTGTGGTGTACGAAGACTCCTAAATCCCTTTCGCGTATACTGTATTCAAGCCAAGTATCGTCAATCCTGAATCTGTACATTTCATTTTTTTTCCGCCCAAGTGCAGTACTTTACACTGCTTCCTGCTGAAATTCATTTGGTTAGTTTTGGCCCAGCAATCTAATCTGATAAAGTCATTTTGAATTCTGATCTTGTCCTCTGGACTATTAGCTATCCCTCCTAATTTGGTGTCATCTGCAAATTTGATAAGAATTCCCTCTATTCCCTCATCCAAATCATTGATAAAGATGTTGACTAGCACTGGGCACAGGACAGAACCCTATGGCACCCCAGTAGCCACTTCTCTCCAGGATAAAGAAAAGCCATTGGTGAGTACCCTTTCGTCAATCAGTTACTAATCCACCTAACAGTAGCTTGTCTAGCCCACATTTTTCTAGTTTGTTTGCAAGAATATCATGGAGGACCTTGTCAAAGGTCTTACTGAAGTCAAGATACACTATGTCCACAGCAGTAACACTATCAAAAAGAGAAAGAGAGAGAGAGATAAAATTGGTCTGGCATGACTTGTTTTTGAAAAACTCATATTGATTTTTAGTGATCATGGCATTCCTTTCTAAGTGTTTATAGACTGTCTGTTTAATGATCTTCTCTAGACTCTTTCCTGGTATTGATGTCAGGCTGACTGGACAGTAATTGTTTGGATCCTTTTTTTCTCTTTTTGAATACGGAGACAAGATATTCCTGTACTACCTCTTTACCTATGCTGTGCTGCATTTCCCCTACAGCATCATCTGCTCCATTTCCCCCCAGGTAGAGCATTGTTTTCCTTTTGGGAGAAGATGAGGCAAAGAAAGTGTTGAGCAGTCCTGCCTTTTCGCTGTACCCTGTTAGCATTTCATCATCCTCACCACGCAAAGGCCCTACTATTTCCTTGTCTTCCCTTTTGCTATGGACATAACAACAGTGAAAAAAAAAAGCCCTTTTTATTATTTTCAATCTCTCTAGCAAGCCTGCACTCTAGTTTTTCTGAGTTTCTCCCTACGCTTGCTGGCTGTTTGTTTGAATTCCTCTATGGCGATTTCCCCACTTTTCTGCCTGTGGCTGGAGGAAGTGAGGGATACACTTCCCACTCTCCCTATATTGATGATGTTGGTCTGCAAGGAGAATGTGAGTGTGTTTGGTTGATCCACAAAATTTCTGACCACAATAAGCCAGGATTCCTGGTCACATGGAGAAGTAGGCATTTTCAGGCAAATGGGGCTAGTGTATGCATTTGTGGCTCCCTCCACAGCAAAGTCCTTGTTGGGGAATGACTGAGGTGGACTTGTACTGAGCAAGTGAATTTAGAGAATATATTGAGGGAGGGGAAACTATTTTTCTTCCAAGTGGGAAGTTGCAGCCCCTTGTAGTGGCTGCTGAGATGACCATTGAAATTAACTGTAGTGAGAAAGGTTCTGGGTCTCAGTAATTTTACCAGTAGATTAACTGAACAGGTCCCTCTTTTAAAAAAGCTGGTGTCTTGTCCTTTTGTGAAGGCTTGATGCCTCTGAAATTTTATTAGAGCACAAAATGTAGAATCATAGAGTTGGAACAGTTCGCAAGGACCATCTAAAGCACTTCTGAAAGATGCCTATCCAACTTCTGTTTAAAGACTTCCAAAAATACAGAGTCCACCACCCTCTAAGGCAATCTATTCTACCACTGAACAGGTCTAATGGTAAAAAAAAAGTTCTTCTTAATGTTTAGGTAGAATCCACTTTCTTTTAATTTGAATCCATTGGTTCAGGTTTTGGTTTCCAGAGCAGCAGAAAACAAGCTCATTCCATCTTCTACATGACATCCCTTCAAATATTTAATGATAGCTATCATGTCATCCCTTAGGCCATTTCCCACAATACACTCTTATAGCGCAATTATTCCACTTTCAACATCCTATGCAATCCTGGGGTTTGCAGTTTTGGGAGGGGCCACTTGACCCCTCCCAAAACTGCAAACCCCAGGATTCCATAGGATGTTGAAAGTGGAATAATCGAGCTATAACAGTGTAGTGCGGAAATGGCCTTAGTCTTCTTTTCTTAAATCTAAATATACCCAGATTCCTAAGTTGTTCCTCATAAGACTTGGTTTCTGGGCTTTTGATCATCTTGGTTGCCATTCCAACTTGTTGATATCCTTCCTGACTTGTGATGCCCAGAACTGGACAAAGTATTC
Organism: Ctenosaura bakeri; assembly: GCA_948474755.1. Lineage (NCBI taxonomy): Eukaryota > Metazoa > Chordata > Lepidosauria > Squamata > Iguanidae > Ctenosaura > Ctenosaura bakeri. Next base: position 10,455 of record CAOLHI010003369.1, on the reverse strand, counting down.
CAGGCAAGGTTTGACCAAAGCAGAGTAGAGTGGTACTATTACTTTCCTTGGCCTAGACACTATACTCCTATTGATGCAACCCAGAATTGCTATGGCATTTTTGGCTGCTGCATCACACTGTTGACTTATGTTTAGCTCATGATCTACTGATGCCTAGCTCCTTTTTTGCATATACTGCTTTCAAGATAGGTGCCACCCATCCTACATTTGTGCATTTCATATTTCCTGCCTAGATGTAGAACCTTACATTTATTCCTGTTGAAATGCATTTTGTTAGTTTTGGCCCAGCTCTCCAATCTGTCAAAGTCACCTCAAATTCTTAAGTACCTCCCAATTTGGTATCATCTGTAAGTATGCTTTCTATTCCATCATCTAGGTTGTTTGTAAAGATTTTGAACCAAATCAAGCCCAGGACAGAATTCTGGGACATTCCACCATCTCTCATGGATGAAAATCAAACATTGATCAGCTCCCTGGGTTCACTCTGTCAACAAATTACAGATCCAGCTAAGTGTAACATTATCTAGCCCACTATTCACCAGCTTGCATGCAAGAATATCATGGGAGATCTTGTCAAAAGCGTTTCTGAAATCAAGATATACTACATCCATAGCAATCCCTTGATCTTGTAACTCTATAAAAAAAAACCAGAGAGATAAGACTGGTTTGATGTAACTTGTTTTTGAGAAATCTATGTTGGCTCTTAGTAATTACAGTATTTATTTCCAAGTTTGCACATATTGATTCTTTAATTATCTGTTCTAGAACCTTTCCTAATATCAACATCAAACTGACTGGTCAGTGGTTGCTTGGGTCTTCTTTTTTGCCCTTTCTGAAGATGGGACAATATGGATACAGTTTATCTAGCCCTGTAGACTTGAATTCATATAGAGTAGCTAGGTATGCCTTCACTATCTTTTTAGCTATTCTGTGCTGTAGCCTTCTTTCTGCATGATTTATTCTATTTTCATGAGTTAGAACATTGTTTTCCTTTTGGGAGAAGACTGAGACAAAGTATTGAACAGTTGAACCTTCTCTCTATCCCCTGTTAGTTTTTCACCATCTTCTCTTCACAGTTGCCCTATGTTTCCTTGTTTTTCCTTTTGTTCTGAATATAGCAAAAAAAAAAAAAAAACACTTATTATTTAACTCCTCTAGTGAGTGTAAGCTAATCTGAACTTTAGTTTTTCTGGCCTTCCCCTACAAGTACTATATTGATTATTTGTTTGTATTCCTCTTTCCCGTTCTTTCATTTCTTTTATATGCCTCATTTAAATCTTAGCTCATATGGAAGTACATCCTCCCAGATTTCTGTAGACACCTCCCACTTTTCTTTCTCATTGGAATTGTCTGCAATTGCACTGTCAATATCTTACCATTAAAAAAATTCCCATGTATCATGAACTCCCTTCATTTTGAGAATTTCTAACCTTAGGATCTCAATCAGTTTTTCCCTAAACCAACTGAAATTAGTTTTCTTGAAGTACAGAGTACAGAATTCTGGCTATAGTTGGCTTCCTGTTTCTTCTAATAGCAAATTCATGAGTATGTGGTCACTCTTATGAAAGCATCCCATTACTTCAACCTCATTGTTCAGTTCACTTGTTGGTTATAGTAGAACTTCTTGTCATCTCCTCCCTCTTCTGCATAATAAAATTGTCTGCAATGCAAGAGGAATTTGTTGAACTTTCTATTATTGGCAGCATTTGACTTCCAACAAATGTCAAGGCAGTTAAAGTCTCCCATTACTACTACATCTTTCCTTGTTGAATGCTTGATCAACTCTTCTATGAACACATCATCCAAGTTTTCAGTTGACTTGCCTAACAGACCCCCGCAAGGAGGTCATTGTTATTTGTCTTTCCTTTAATTTTTACCCAAATGTTCTCAATCAGTTCTGCATGCTCTAAGATAATGGATCTCCTCCCAGGTATACACATCCTTGACATATAATGCTACTCCTCCTTGTTTCTTTTTTTGGTTTATTTCTTTGTAATAAGTTATACCCTTCCATTACTACATTCCAATCATGAGACTCATCCCATCAGGTTTCAGTGATGCCTCTTAAATCATTTTTTTGTCTTCCTGTTGACTTCAAGGTCATCTCATTTATTTCTCACACACTGTGAATTATTATAGAGACATTTAAAACCATGCATCAGTCTCTCCAACCGATTCTTTGTTGCTTTTTTCTCTCCATTCTTAGATTCTTATACTATATTTTGTACTATATTTTGCCTGAATCACTGAGGCTATTGTGCCAGTACTTGGTATTCCTCTGCCACTACTGTCTCTCTCCTCCTGTTTAAAGCCCCCCAATCAAATTTGTAAGATTCCTAGCAAATATATTTATTACTTCCAGCTGCTGTGAAGTGTAATTCATCTCTTGCAAGAAGTCCTTCTTCATGAAAGCATTGACTATACTCCAAGAAATCAAATCTTTCTTGATGGCACCATCTGCAGAACCAGTTGTTCACTTCTTGTATTTTTCTCCCTCCCTCTGGCCCGTGTCTTTCAACAGGAAGAAGTAATGAAGTATAAACCTGAGCCCCAAGTCCTATAGCTTCCTCCCTAGAGCCTTATATACTCTTGCAAAATATTGAAGGCTGCATTTTGCTGTATCATTTGTTACAACATGGATCCGAAGGAAGCGATAATGGTCTGTAAACTTGACTCTTTTAGCCTCTCTGTTACATCATGGAGCTTCACTCCTAGGAAACAGCACAGGTCTCAAAATACTTTATCAGGCCCACACACCACTTTTCTGTTCTGCACAACAGGGAATCAGCTTCTACTACTACATATCTCCTTTTCTTCTCAGAACTGTTAGTAGTGCTTCCATCCATACAATGCTCCAAGGTCACCTCCATGACTTCTCAGGAGTGAGGCTGTTGTCCCTGTGCCTCATAATCCCTGATTAAGAAGACAGCTGGAATTGATCGAAAGAAAAACACCTACATATGGTCTAAACAATGCAGGCAAACAAGACTCCCCCTGCAACACAAGCTCATCTCTTCTCTCTCCTCAGAGACTCAACTCCAGAGACTGAGGCAGCAGCTTATATAGTGCTGGTGGCTGCTAGCTCTCCCCAAAGCAAGTCAGTGACTCAGCAGAAGCCCTGTCCCTTAGGCCATGTGCTCAGGAAGAGCACACATCCAAAAGCTAACAAAGAAAAACACCCACGCAAGCCTCTAAACAGTGCAAGCAAACAATCAGTGTTGACCCCCAAAACCCAAGATAATCTTCTTGTCTCTCCTCAGAGATTAAGTTCCAAAGACTGGGATAGCAGCTATGTAAAGGCAATGGCTGATAGTTCTACCCCCAGCCAAGCCACTGACTTATCAGAAGCTGCAGTCCTTAGACCATGTGCCCAAACAACCCAAAAACAAACACTCACCCATATCCACATGAGCCTCCTAACAGCACAGTAAAGTGGTCAACACAACAACCTCATCTGCTTTTCTCTCCTCAGAGGCAATAGAAAAGGAGATGGTTAAAATAGCACGGAACAGAATGGAGCCACAAACACAATACATACTGAAAAAGTTGCACCCACAAAATGCCCGCTGAACCTATACAGTCCTCTTTCTTGTCTTACCAATCAAGCATCTGTCAGTGTGAGACACAAGAAGAGCCTCAGAGTCTGTATGGAGGTTAATGTGAAAGCAACACTGGTCCCAAATATTTTGCCGCTCGAGCAAGGGACAAAATTAGTGCACTCTCCATTCCACATCCTAAAGTAAAATTGACTGGCACTTGAATCGCACTTCAAAACTGGTGATTGAATTGCATCTCATCATGCCTAGAGGTAGCAGGTGAATTTCAGGGTGGAGACAGGTTGTATGCCACATGCAGTTCTGTCCTTTCAGAGGGAAATGACCAGGAGGTTCAGGAGAAATGACCAGGTTCTGCCACTGCCCCCACATATGCCTACCAGAGATAGGTGCCTCACTCTGCCTCGTGAGGGTCAGTTCTGTGTAGAAGGAAGTGCTTCATGAGATACCCTTGCTTCAGACCACTTAGAGCTTCTCCAAGGCTGTTTTCATCTTTATTTAACTACAGTAACATCATATGAATACAGCTTTAAACTGCCCCCCCACCCCACTGTCCCAGTTCTCACAGTTTTGAGCTTGTTTCTTTCACAGCTTCCGTTCCTGTTATAGGCAGTAGATGCCTAAAGCATCTTTCATCTTTGCTGAAGGAAAGGAACTTAAAGAAGAAGAAAAAAAAGGGGGGGACAGCAGGACATCTGCCCTCCATTTTCCTCACTCAAGATAGCAAGGTCATGCTTTCAACACAACACTTAGGCTTTTGTTGGGAGTTTTGTTAAAGACAAATAGAAACCACTATAAAGTAAATTTCAATGCCTCCTTGAATTTTTTCTTTTAAAACCTTTCCTTTCTGTGTTTTTACAGCTACAGGCTTAAACCTTGTCCCGGCTGCGCTCACAGCAACAGGTTTCCCTGGAACTGCTCCATACCTAGAAGCTTCTGCTTTGCGTGTCCTTGTGGCTGCCACAGAATCACTGGAAAATGTGGGAAGAGAACACCAATCCTTAAAAGATGCTACCAAATCTGCTTAGTATTTGGCTAGGTCACTTTCCTCTTCCTTGCTTGGACCCTGACATTGAACAGTTGTGCTTTGTAACTCTTTTGCAGGAGCTCGATCAATTCTCAGCTGTCCCCCAAGCAGCTCTTTGAAATCCTTTCAGCAGCATTTCCTTCCTGAAGTAATTAAAAAGTCTGTAGCAAGCAAACCGTTGTGTTGTGTTTGACTCACTCTCTTCTTGGGCCAAGCCACGAGATGTAGCAAGAGATGCCAGCTGGGGATATGGGCTGTTGCTATTTCTGCTGCAAGCTTCAAGGTCTCTACATTCAAGTAATTTGTATGAGCGAGGGAAGGGGATGTGGAAGGGAGGTAAAGAAGCCCATAAGGAACTTCTGATGATGTCTATGATCACTTGATGCAGTGTATAAATTGTCCCCAAACGTGTTGTTGTTGATGGTACTGGTGGTGGTGCTGGTGGTTATTATTATTACACTTTCACCCACTTTTTCTTAGTGAAACTTCCTCATCCATTAAAAAAAAAAGATGTATTTCTGAATCATCCTATAATAAATGCTTGAGGCAATTTGCAATGAAAACATAAAAAACAAAGTACAATAAATCTAAACAAAATTAAGCAAACAACTGATAAGATGCGTACATTATAATACAACTGGAAGCTTCTCAAAGCAAAAGGGCCATAAATCACAAAAACCTTGGTGGAACAGTAGAGTTCTTACCAGTCATCAAAAGGCAAGCAGCTACAGAATGAACCAAAGCTCTTCCACGGAAGGGAGTTTCACAACCAGCCACGGCTGCACAGAGCATCCTTTAATCTTGGTTTTTTGGATTGGGAACATGTCCTAGAATGGTCTGGGTTGCCATATACTAAGTTCCCGCCTCTTGCAAAAAAATTTCAAGTAAACTTTTTCAAACAGGATGGACTGGGAACCACTGACATTTCTTCACACACCTAAGGGGAAATTGATCCTCCCAGCAACTGGATGTTGATGCCTTACTATAAACACAACAAGAATATTAGCCGTTGCCCAGTGAATTCTGCTTGCTGCCTGGCTGGCATGGTGAGGGTGAAATAATTTACCACACAGTCATAATGCAGTTAAGAAATTGGAGAAGGTGAGGTCATGGCAATTTTGGTTGGGCTGGGAAAGGCTCCTAGAATGCCAGGTTCAGAATGCCAGGGTGATGATTTTGAAGAAGTGGAAGTAAAACCAGAGACAGTATTTTGGACTATGACTCCTAGAATCCCCGAGCCCCAGATCACTGCTGGGTGGAGGATTCTGGGAATTAAACAAAAATAAATTTTCCAAGCTCCAGGTAAGATGCAGATCCAGTATCCATAGGGCATTTACCCCCTTCTTTCCAAAGGCACTGTTTAGATGTGCCATTTAGGGGTCACAGAGGGACAACAGAGAGCCGGTAGGCTGTAGTGCCCTGGGGGAGGGATACATACCCCAGATATACTCTTCAGTCTTCAATATGAGGTGGTTTTTAGAGGGGGCTACAAAACTTTCCTCAACATTGCCTCCCAGAAGTGGAAGAAATGGCTTAGGTCATATGTCCAGAATGGTCTTCCCTCCATCTCTGAGAATGAGTGACTGGTTAGTCCTACTGGTTGGCCTCAGTGGAATAAGCCTCTTTCTCTATCTCCTCTTTCTACTAACCAGAGGATGCAGGTTTCTTCCAACGCTCACTTGGAGGAAGGGTTTCCACTCCAACATGGAAGAAAAAATATTATACTGGAGTCAAGACAGGTGGTAAGTCTCTTTGTGTCACTCTCCTGCTGAAGGGTCAAGCAGGATGTGGGTGGGGAAGCGATTCCCACCTTGTCATTATCCAAGCCCCCATTGCTGGGCAGGAGAGGAAAAAGATAGGCTTGAAGAAGAAAGGTCAATAGAATAGGCTTTCTTCCTTCATCAAGTTATAGTCTCCTACTAGAGGGTTATGGAGCTGGAAAGATCCCCAAGGGCTGCCATGTTGGAGAGTGATCAGGAAATGGGTGCACAAATGACTCTGCCATTAGACAAAGTGGAGCAGCTGCCTCAGGCAGATGATTTTGGATGTCATGAGATGGCAACAAATTGCTGATTATTTGATTTGTTGTATTTTTATTCCAGGTAGGGGTTCTTTTGGTATGTTATGCCTTATCTGCCCAAGATAACTTGACCTGGGTTTGGCACTCTCCACTCTGACTGGGAAATACAGTGCCACTTGCTGCTCTGCCTAAGACAGCAAATTGTCTCAGGTGGCACATCCAGAAGATAAATAGACAGCTGACCATACCAAGGCAGAATGAGGTAGCAGACATCTAGCACCATAAAAAGGCATCAAATTGTTTGTTATTAACATATTATTTATTTTTTTCATTGCAAACTAAGGGAAGTAATGCTTGTTGACCTTTTCTGCTAAGGTAACTATATAACTTAATTGACCTTGAGGCACCTTGACTTGGACAGTGTGTGGCTGTTTCATCAGAGACAGCAAATCTCTAGGACTAACCTTGGAGAGATGAAATGGCCTGGATGGAAAGATGAAAGGACAGACAGAGAACATTGGGGAGAGTTGATGTCTTTTTATTAAAAAAAAAACCAACTTAAGTGAGCAGAGGTAATTAGCGTAACTTGTGAGAATATTAGAGACAAATACTCTGAATCCTTTACAGAAGCTGCCAAGATGAAGACACGACACTAGTTATCTCGCCCATGATAAATCCAGCCTTTTATAAGACAGAAACTTTCTACCCTTTGAAAACAAAAGGGCTTCCTCTGAAAGGGTACAGGCTTCCCCCACTTATTTGGCAGGTTAGGGATTAGAGCACTGTCAGAAAACAGATTTGGTTGAAAAGCAGAACTCATGTACTGATGGGGCCTCACTTGGGACCAACTGCATACATGCTGCTTGCAAAATCTCTCAGCCAGCTTAGTACCTTTATTGCCAAGTAGTGTGTACATGCAAGTGGTTTCAAGTGAGCCTCCATAGGCAAGAAGAACTGATGAAAGAGTGGAACCCACATCGAATTAACAGAACTTGTCCTCAATTTGGAAGTGTCAAAAGAGTGAGTTGTCAGACAACAAGGCATCTAAAGGTGTAGGCTTCTTCTATTTACCAAAAGATGTGCTGGAGAATAAACACACAACTTAATGTAATTCAGTTTATCACAAGTAGTGCAGTTATTTCTGTACTGATAGTTTGCTTGCTTGGTTTTTACCAGCTTCATTTACACAGATGGAGAAGTGGCTCCTTTAGGACACCCCTCAGGCCAATCTTTTGCCTAGTCTAAATCCACTAATCTTCCCACAGTGTCCCTGGCTGTTTGTACACATATATACACAGTTCAAGGTTAACCAGAGAGAAAGGTCGTATGGTGGTTTGAGCACTGGACTACGACTCTGGAGAGTAGGGTTCAAAGACCCACTCAGACATGGAAACCCACTGGATGATCTTGGGCAAATCATACTTTTTCAGTCTCAGAGGAAGGCAAAGGCAATCCTCCTTTGAACAAATCTTGCCAAGAAAGTTCCATGATACGTTCACCTTCGAGCCACAAGTTGGAAATGACTTGAAGGCACACACCAACAACAGATGTCTTGAAAAGCTGCTGAATTGGATGGCTCACATTATATGCATTCTCACTATACGCTATATGTATTTTGCAAATAAAAATAAGATTTGTTGTTGTTTCTGACTTATGGAGACCTGAAGGTGAGTTTATCACAGGGTTTTCTGGGGCTGAGAATGTGTGACACACCCAAGGTCACCCAATGGGCTTCTATGACTGAGCAGTCCAGCTCTCAAACCACTACACAACACTGGCTCTCTGGACCAGGAGAGACTTTGCCCATATCCCACCACTGCCACTGTCCCACCCATTGGGAAGTCTTGCCCAAGTTCTTTCAGTTCTGATGCTTTTTCAGGCACTGACGTACACATTAAATAACTTCAGCTTATCTTTATTGGTAAACTGTATGTTTTACATTTCATAATAGTAAAAAGACTGTTTTGTCCCCAGACTTTATTGCTATGCTGATGTCACTCACATTACTGGTTCTGCTTATTTTTTGGCTTTTATGATCTTTTATTTTTTAAAAAGTAATATTATATTCTTATAAAACAACATAAAGCACGCACACACACACACACACACACACACACACACACACAAAACAAGATAACAACACAAAAACAAGCACAGAGAAAAAATTAAAATCCCCGCAATAATCAAAACTGGATCACACTGTACTACAACATAAACATACATATGAGTCTCCAACCAACAGTACACCCAGTAATAGTAATATCTATTTAACCCCTATGTTAGCAGCTGTTACTAAATAATAGTTTCTCTATAGTAATAAAATACTATTTTGTACCTTTCTTAACTTTAATTGGCCTCTCTGTCCCTCTAATATTAAAAAAACATAAAATACTAACAATTTTTAAAATAATTTCTCCCTTCATACAGTTTATTTCTCTTTATCTTCTTCCCCACTTTTCTTCTTTGTTCTCTAGATTAGGATATTCTTATCAATAGTTCAACTCCCTCTTACAATAGTATCATATCAAATTAATATTCTGGACATTTTAGAATTAAAACATAATCCATGCTGCAATTCCAAATCAAAACCTTCTAACAACAAGGACCTTCCTCGCGGATTTAAATTAATTTTTTAAAAAAATCATCCCACGCCATTTTTCAATTTTTTTTTCAAAGTACATTTTTTTACATTTCTCTGTTCTGAATTAATATCCAAATTTTTCCTAATTACAAGTCCTTCAAACTAACCAGCTAAATCTTTTATAATCTTGTTCATGTTTTGTTTTTTGCCTTGTCTTCAGGAGATTTGATGCCAAAAAAGTGACAATTTATTTATTATTTATTTATACATACATACACACGCACAGACACAGACACAGACAGACACAGTATAATGTATTACTGTAAGGTGGTATTGCTTGATTTGCTTGAAATTTGATATTCCTTTAAAATCCTGATGTTCTTACTATGTATTGCTCAGCTCCAGGTACCGATTCCTGCCTTTATGTGGTTGTCAAAAAGCAAACGAAAACTTCTGTCTTTGTTACACCAACAGCAACAGCTACAGTGAAGATCATATAGCTAACTTCATTTATTTACTGCTTATAACTCCCACCTTTCCCGCAAGGGCTTTAAGGTGGCATACATGAGGTGGGACGTGGGGAGGGAATGCAAAGTCACATACTCAGCTCAGTGGCTGAGTGGATAATTGAATTTGGGTTCTGATTTAACAGACAGTCCCCTATATGTATTTAAATATTATTTTATGTTGCACCTTTCTTCCAATCTGCTCTCCTTTCCTCCATTTTCCTGCACAATCATCCTGTGAGTAGGTTATATCAAAGTCCCCCCAAAGTCACCCAGTGAGTTCCATGAGAACACTTCTCTAGGCATTTCTAGGTCTTCCAGGACGACTATGGCCAGTGGAAGTCGTCCATAGAATCATGCTGCAGGACCTACAGATTCCTAGAGAAGTGCCATCAGATTCTTGATTTTTTTTTTATATATGTGGTTTTTCCACTTTCATGGAGTCTTGCACCCCTAACCCCTGTAGAGCAATGAGGAAAGCTATAACTGCCATTTCTGTTTCTAAGGTCATTTCTGCACTAGACTGTTATAACACTATTATTCCCCTTGCAACATCCTATGGAATCCTAGGGTTTGCAGTTTTGGGAGGGGCTGAAACTCTAGGATTCCATAGGATGTTGCAAGTGGTATAATAGCACTATAACAGTCTAGTGCAGAAATGGCCTAAGTCCTTTAAAACTACATGATTTGTGTCAGGAAAAAAAAGGTGCTGATATTGGTGAAATTTATTTTGATATTGTGCCACAAAAAGCTGTGCCTTGTTCCCT